>JAKTPS010000066.1:0-63411 GCA_030556275.1 Lipomyces sp. NRRL Y-27488
TAGGTAATAGTAATAATGGTCAAGTAGAAGGTGGTGATCCTCCTCAAGCGGAGGATTGTCTTCTTTATATATTGTAACTAATAGATTGTTCTACGAGTTCCATGATGCCCCATCTGCCGTTCTGTTTCCAATTATACCGATAAGCAGCCCACTGAAACATAACAACCGTTGATACCACAAGTTAGCATGGAATATCTAGGCGAGGTAGCGTGTATGCTAGACCAGCACCCCCGGTCAACATCCTGCAGTGTTGCGCCATGTTTACAATTGTCACGAGATAAGAGTTGCGGGGAAGAACCTCCTTCAAGTCCCCTGTCATGACATTCCTAAGTCTACAGCATTGATTGCTGTTTCAGGCAATGTCTTAGCCGTGCGGCTCATGGCGCTAACGCTCTCCATGGCCCCGGAACACGGCCTCATTCATGACACAAGTTGGCTTTCTCTTGTGTTGGTGATTGTTCGCCCCCCATCTATCATTTTGCACTACTTTTATCTACACCCACAAGAGTTCTCTTAAGTGAGTTTCCACTGCCACTATGATATTTTATATTGTCGATAGTTTATATCATTCCACACATTGTAAGATGCTCCAAACGCTCCTTTTCCTACTTTTTCACCCTTCTTCGTGGCTTGGGCTTCAAGTTTCTCTCTCAGGTCATTGGCCAAATCCCTAAAAACGAGCATGTTCCTGGCAATAATGCTCTTCTTTGTGATTTCATAGCTCGCAACCCAGACTGGCAGGATGCTTGACATGATTTCCAGAACGTCCGTTGCCCAGGAATCGCTTTGCAATGTTTTGGCAACATTTAATTGTTGTCCTCACCCAATGCATTTTTCCCAGTTTGCAATCCAAGTGATTGCCTCTTTGGGAGATTTTGGTGTTGCGCCTGACTTGAACAGGGCCTTGTACTTTCGTCAAGCTTTTTGCGAGGCGCTTGCGTTGGTCATCCCAACACGGGCTCAGAGATTATCGAACCACGTGTTCAGGGACTCCCCTGAGATGCAGCATGTCATCTTGATTTGGGGGTCCACCATTTGGAGCACCCACTTGTGCATGGCTCTGAGCCCCACATGATCCTTTTCATAGTTGGCGCGCTGCTCCTTGTAAGAGTTCCAATCTTCCGTGAATGCCAGTTTCCCAGCGGCTGTCAAATCTGACATCTGCCAGTCTCTCTGGTCCACCCCAGCTGCTCCGTCAGACTCTCCTTCAGCCCCTTGCTGCTGGAGGTTCATTGCCTGCCTCGTCTTGGCATATCTGCTCTGACTCATGTCCGGCTTTTTAGGCATGACCGGAGCGGTCGCGCCTTCAAAGTAGTCACGGACATCGTTCACATCCCACTCCAGCATAAAGTCATGTTCCCATGCAGGAAAATCCCCCTGCTTAAACAACATTGCTGTCGCGTTCATCTTCAGGAATTCCATTGTTGGTTAGCTTTGGTTTGGTAAAGTCTTGAGACTCTTAATTGAGCGATAATTTGGTGGTCTTGAGTGGTGTAAATTCGATGTACAAAAACCGTGGGGAGCTCCCTTTCTCGGGGCCCCCCTCCCTTCTATAGTACAACAATCTTCCTGAAAATTTTCTCCTTGTGCCCTACTCACGGACCTCAATACTTCCCTCATGTTCCATCTTTTTCTTCCTTGGGGTGGGTCCCCTGCATGGGCCCGCCCTTTGACCACCGGGAGAGTTTCGGTCCCAGATTACCCTACCGAGTATCTGACACCAACCACCAAAAGTCTAATTGCATCACGAGTTGGCAATATGAGGATTAGGGTAGAATACTCTGGCAAGCTCTCCAATGTTGTAGGACATTCTACCAAACTACATTATTTATTCTAAAACTATCAACTCCACTGCGCAAGTGAACTTTGATTTCTCACATACAATCAGGTGACAAGAATAAGCTGGATGAAGACTAGCACCATGAGAAAGAGCAGGCAACAGACTAAGGGGGAATAGACCATAGGGCAGCAGTTCCCAGGGAATAGAACCAAGAGCAACCCCGACCATGTCCCCCAGTAGACAGTAATGCCCATCGCCCTGCGCCCACATCGATTTACTACAGATCAAACTCAAACAAAAGTTCCTGGTGATGCAACTGGATGGGTAATGAAAGGGATCCTATTTTGTGGCGTTTTTAGTTTGCTGGAGACATACTATGCATAGTTTTGCACAGTGGCCATATTCAGTGAAATTCACTCACATTAAATCAACTGGTTAGACATACACAAGATCTCAAAAACAACATATACTCTTATCAAGAAGAGCCAAAGGGGAAGCAGTGCACAGTTGTAAGAAAAACAGTCAGAACACCCTTAGTACCACTTGTCCATAACTATCAATCAGTTAGTAGGTCACTTGGATATAATAGACAACAACAGACCTTCCCCGGGCGGAGGTATGGTAGAAAGAGGCGGGTGACAAGATCGAGACCGAGCGGTGAGCCAGCCGACTGCGGGCGGAGGACGAGGATCGTGGCAGGAAAGCAGACAATGAGCGCAGTAGGCAAGCATGGCCATGAACAAAGATGCGCGAATGGCAAGCACACGAAGCAACTCTTGTTTGCCCAAGAGGACGAATATCACGGTAGCAGACGACGAGTGCAAGACGATTGGCGCAGCAGAAACAGACCAGAGCGCAGAGCAAGCAGGCACGGCGGTAGGGGCGCGACGGGAGGACGGGAGGCGCGAAGCGAGCGGACTACTAGAACGGAGAGGACGAAAGAAGGAGGACGAGCACTGGCGAGCCAGGAGCGGTGCGGGCGGGAAGCAGCAGACGAGAAAGTGGGGGGAGTGGGGACGAGAAAGAGCGGGCGAAATGTATCAGAGCATTAGCAATCATATGATTAGTCAGGGGGTGACTGAGCACCCATGATAAAATCCGCTACATCTCTGCTTCGATGTGGGATTTCATGGTTATTTCTTCGCATGAGAGATACAAAATCTCGGAAGATACTGTTTTCCGTCCCTGCCGGCTCGGATGCCGGAACGTAGCCCTAAAGATCCCCGCTGCATCCAGCCCTCAGCGCCCCCTGAACTTCAACCCGGTATTTCCTTCCGGCATTTCCTTTTGGCCGACTTAAAAGGACTTTGAAAAGACTTTCGCCCGGTTTCGTGCAAACGTCATCGCCGAGAACACTTGTTGTCGCAAGATAAAAGCGCGGTATCACATGGCATGCTATGTATGCTATAATATCTCCCGGGTACCCGATGAAGTTCGGTCTCAGCTTCCGGGCTGGAAGCGTGCCCACAGTTCGGGGGCATGCGAGCAGGCCCAAGCGCAGCGGACGCGGGGCGCTCCGAGTGCTGAGTGCTGAGTGCCGAGTGCTCAGTGTCAGACGGACATGGCCTTGCCTCTGCCATGGCATACCATAGCATGTTCGCCTGCTGATTCACCGGTTTTTTTTTTTGCCAAACACATATAGGCCCGCTGTCTGATGAGGCCTCCCTGTCGAAAAGACACGCCTTCGCGGGATAAGGGCAATGCATCAGTGTGGTGGATGGCGTATGTAGAAGCACACGACAATGGACATAGAACTCAGGTGCGGCGCGTGGCTCCTGGGCGGCCACCCACCCCACATCCCAGAACAGTAAAAGCCGGACAGCCCTATTTTGTGACTGCGTGCGACTGATATGAGCAGAAAGTCGCGAAATGCAATTTCTACTGAATCGTAACTCCGTGTTCCAGAGCAAACAAATTTGGGTGGCATTTTGCGTGTGGAGCCGAATGATGCAGAAAGAGCGGCCCGTGTTTTCGACACCCAAGAAAAACTGCAAGGTTCTCGGCACCAGCCCTAATCGCTGCCTGTAAAATGGGTAGCGCTGCACCGGACTACGCTGTCGCCGTGCTCTCTTCGTCCGCACGGCAAATTTCGTCACTTCTTCGATGTAGAGAGGCCGGTCCCTGACGCTGCGGCGGCGGACCGTGGCTGGCCGCGGGCTGGAAGCGGCCGTTGCCAGGCGGGTTCTGGCGGACACGGATCAACGCGTTTGTCCGCAAACATGTAGCTAGCCATTGCGGGGTCTGGGAACGCGGGGTCTGACAATGGAGCGGGTGGCCTGCACAGACAAAGATGAGCCCGAGCTATCGTCGCGCTATCGTCTCCGCAGATTCCGCGCGACCCGGCGAGCAACACCCGGACTGAGCCCATATATCATTGAGCTTTTGCAACAACCTCGACGCACTCTGTTCTCAACCAACTTCGCCTTCGTCGTCGGCCGCTTCTCCCACAACAGCAACTACCACAACAGCAACAGCAACAGCAAGCACGCCAGTCATGGGCTCCCCCTTACGCAAGCCAAATCGATACATCACGGAAATAACGGCCGAGGGCAAGTCCGTCTTCTCGTCCGAGCTCGAGCCTGAAATGCCGTGGGACATACTTCCTGGCGGGACTGGTTCCACCGTGCCCTACCACACCAGCACCCTCCCCATCACCCTCGGCAAGGACCTCAAAGAGTTCGTCGCCTGGACTAAGGACATAACACACGTCGGCACATCCATGAAGGATGGCTCGATCGTACGGATGCTCGACGCACCCCCCGGCATGACTGGGGGGCTTCACCGTACGCCGTCGATTGACTATGGTATCGTGATCGCGGGTCAAGTCGAGTTGCTTCTCGAAGGGGGCGAAACACGTATGTTGTATCCAGGCGATGTCGTCGTGCAACGGGGGACAAACCATGCCTGGCGAAACGCGAGCGAGACTGAGTGGGCGCGCATGTTCTTTGTCTTGATCCACGCCGATGCCGACTTTGAGGAGAGTGTAGGTCCTATCGAGTAAATGACTATTGGCTGTCGGCGGTCTTTGTTTAATTCATGTTTCTATAATGTAACTAAAGGACATTTGATTCTGTATGCAAAAGTGTGATAATTGACCGAGTGCTAGCTATATTAAAATTTGGAATTGATCGGTATGTTTATATTTTATGTCCACAACACAAAGCTCTCATTTGATGAGAGATCGACGAGTTAATTTCGACATGTGAGCAACAATAAAAAATAAATATCGTTTGTATGTTGGTTGTATCTCCCTATATCCTAATTACTGGCTATTTGACAAGAGATATGAAAATCGCTCGTTGGCAGATTCCAAGAGCACTGCAATTCCGTCTGTCCGGTCGTGGCAATTTAGCAACTACACCGTACAAAATCAGCGAAACATTCATCTTCACACCCTGGACAATGGAATTCGTAGCCGGAAAATAGTCCATGGCTAGTTTGGGTGCCTCTATCGAGGCACTCGATGGGATGTAAGTGAAGTTGACCACGACAACGTTCCTCAGCGCGTGTCTACCACGAACTTGAGGCCGCTCTTATAGTCGTCATTGTCCGTAATCCGGTCCATCGCCAGCTGGCGCTTCGTAGGGGCCAAGGCGATCTCCGCCAGCTCTCTCCTATACCAACTTGACCCCCGCTGATTGGTCGGCTCTGTGGGTCGATACAGGACCTCCCCTGTTTGATTGCCATCGCCGACTCGTCCAGGTGTTCTCTTGCTGGTCTTCACGACTGCTCAGATTGCCTGTCGAGTCTGTGACGGCCTCGGATGTCCTCGCGTGCAAAGGCCTTCTCCATGCTGTGCACGCTCTGTCGAGGTCGCTCCATGTGCTCCGGCGGGAAAAGCGGGAAACATCTCTAGGACCAGACGGGCCCGCAATATCGTGTTCACCATAGCGAAAGGCAAAGACGCACTTGCCGATCTCTCTCCAGTGTCGTTGCTATGGCAGCTCTTCCAGAAAAGGAACGAGGCTCCGGTGGATGGGGGTATCTTGCAGTTGGGAGCGGCCGAGGTCAAGAGGTGGGTCCCCTCGAAATATAAAGCTAGCCCTTTCACTGGCCTCAGCTTCATGGCCATCTTAATTACTTTTGATATCCACCACCCGCACAACTTATATATTCTTTTGTTTTGATTGATAACTTCCAATACAGCAAGCGTCGACATGGAGAATAATCTTCCCTGCAGCAAATGATTCAATCACCCCTCGTTAAAGTAGAAGGACGTCGTCAGGGCTATTAACTTGGTTTCCAAAACTGCTTTCTTTACGGAACTCAGACGTCACAGTTGCACTGTTGTGTGCAGCTTGAATAAGACAATACAACCAGTATAACTCTATCCTTCTTTCCATCATCGGGCACTAATCCTTGCCAGTGTTCAGCGTGCCCATCCATGCCCCTTAGTTTAAATCCAATAGGACATTTCACCGTCGCGTCTCATGCTCCATGCCGGCCCTTGATGGGTTATTTGTAAAATAGTCTTCTCACTATCGACTCCCTGGTCGGTTCCGATATCCCTCTAATTATTATCTCCTCTCTGTCATATCACAGTAGCCTCGTAGGATATTGTGTTGCTCTCTAAAACTTTATGAGATCATACGTCCCGTTGATGTCTATACTCAAAGACAACTCCTGCTTGAGACACTGTCGTTCTGTAGCCCTTCACGTCTGTCGCGATAGATATACTGTAGCGCAATGCATCAAGACAATTGACGAGCCCCTCCATTTCAGTATCGTGATTTGCGGCGTTTGTTGCCTGTACTCCTGTCATAACAGAAAGATACACAGAGTTGATACAATGGCCCTCATCGCACGGCTGTAAGGAGCCGTCTTAGGCGAACTTGCTCGTTTGTAATCCAATGAACAAGACAGAAACGAGTAGAGTAGTAGAAGGGAGGGCGAGAGAAGCGGATGAGAAGGCGAGAGCGGTACCATAAAAGAAAAAGAACGAGGGAGGCAATAGTCTGATACAAGCTAGTCATGCAATACTGATACGCACCCTGTCTGTAGTGTATCATATGTATGTACTGTGTACAGTACAACATCGAGAAAGTCCCGAATAGTGCCTTGAGACATGATTCTTGCTGGGGCGAAGAAACACTATTGAGACGACTATTGTTTGTCATGAAAGAGTTGAATCGAAGCAATTGCTACCAAAAGATACTATAATTCTGAGCAAGCGACTAACCGTAATTCAAGAAAATGTGGAGAAGAATTTCAGTTGAAGGAAAGTCCGCTCTGTCTGACATTATTCTAAATGAACTGCCATACATCGGTCTTGACGTTAATGCGAAGATCGCGGCTTCTTTAATTTTGCTTGATTGATGCCTCGTCAAATGGTAGAAGAACGAAAAGAAATGAGCATTCGATTGAAGTTAGTGTGCTTGACTGGAAAATATAGTGTTAGTGGTGGACCGATCAAGGAGGAAAGGTGGAAACGAACCGAACAGATTTGGTGATAGAGCGGCATGGTATCTAAGTGCCGGATCTACTTGGTCAATGATATTGATGAAGCAGTCGTCACTTTTACTTTTGAAAGTAATAACTCATTATAAAGCCAATGACGGAAGCAACATAGTTGAAATAATGAGTCGGAGGGAGTTCCCTGTTGGCGGTGGAACAACAACCTAGACAATTGGGAGAATCTACCCCATTTCCAAATGCCCATTGGGAACAACCCTACTCTACATCTAATCTTTTCATCAGCTTGACAATTAACTTCCGGAGCGCGATGATCCACGACGTTGGATGTAGCTAACTAGTCATTCAATAGTATAATTATGACAGCGGGGTTTGTTGGCCAGAATCATAGAAAGCAGAGTGGACCAACCTAACGTTATCCAGACCTTTAAGAACAGAGCCATCTTTATTTTTTTGGAGAACGCAAGCTATTGCGTGGGCGATAGGGAGTTTAAAATGCATCTGCGAGAGGAAATCTTCTGAAGGTGTTTTGCATTGGTCAGGCGACTACGACCGTGACTCCATCCTCGAAGCCGAACAATTTGTGAGCGTCGGCAGCGCTATTTTTATGATATCTTCCGCCACTCTATTTATCTGTCTTGTGACGCCTGGTGCTGATACCCTTGTCTGATCGATCTTCTGCAGAACGTCTAACCACACATCGCGTATCTATGCACAAAACGCGCATCTATCGCGCATCTATATGTTTAGTCGGATAATAATGGATATCAATTTTGCGGACTATGACGACCCTCATGTCGTATGCAGAGTACTGTATATACAGTATGTACAATACAAATACATACACACATCTATTCATTTTTAATATTTTTTTGCATTGGTCTGCCGCTACAAAACTTATTTTGCATATGCGCAGTGGAGAAGTTTTGAGATCGCCTTGACTTCTGTCAGCAATCTCCTCCCGTCAATTTTTGTGCCATCCGTATGAGAATTAATATATGTTGAGTCTTCTCGGTCACTTCGCTTCACGTCTCTTTTGCTTGTGTAAGCTAAGGACTCATTTGATAGCAGCCAGGAAGACATATCAGGATTGAGAAAAAATACAAAGAAGGCGCTGCTACCATGGAAGCTCAAGAATAAATTAAAATGGCTCACGTGTTTTGTGACTTTGTTGATTAATTATACTAGCCATGGGGCAAATTCTCATGTAGTTTTCCCTTCGCTGACTTCCTTCGAAAAGTCTGATATGGGATGGCCTCTATTGAGCTGAAATAAGGCGGCGTGTGCCAGGAATTCTCGACTACACTCACACTACTATTAATGGCCTGGAGTCCTACATATTGATCTTTGTGATTTCTGATCTACTAGCATTAAATGCAGACGGATACGTGATATAGTTGAGGTCTTCAGTGAGAGCAATCCAGCTGGGCAAACCGATGATAGCTTGAGTCATCGTTAGGGCAATGCCGCCCATCATCTACGGCAATTGTCTGGCTCACCGGGAGATCGCAATTTTAACTTGAAGTGGCTATATGCGGGGATTTCTTGAGTTTGTAGATCGAGCCTTTTAGACTGGTACAGACGAGCCATTTGTGGATAAGATAGCTGCAACACATTCTGCAACAAAGAAACTTGTTTCTTCCAATTGTTATCTCTTGTTTCATCCGATTGTTATCTCTGTTGTGGATGCCTATAATATTCTTTCAGTAACCGTCGCTAGGATATAATGATGGGCAGACCGGATCCGAATAATTCTTGCTTCTATGTGGTCAGCACCAGAACTCTTTCATAGTCCTGAAATTGGCGTGTCCAAGCAGGGCGCTAAATTTTAAGATTGGCCTTTTACCTTGTGACTCTAAGAACTTTCGGATCCCACCAACAACGCGCTACTCAAAGTCATGGAGCAGACGTCAAGTTAAAGTCCTATTTGTAATGTGTACGTACAGTACATACATACATCAGTACAGTACATGCTCCTTGTCTCGAATAACTGGGCAGTCATGTGCTTGTCGGGGACCATTTCGTGTGCGAGTACGTTCATTAAAAAGGTTCGCGTGATAAAGATTTGAAATAACAGACAGGCTGTGTAGTTTCTGCTAATCCGATAAGAATACGAGACGCAATTGCGCGAAAAAAGCCGCAAGGAAACTGCTTTGTGCCGGTGTTATCGGGTGGCACGGCGTAATACATGCAAAGTATGTCGTCGATGAGTTAAAGAAGGTTTCCTAGCCTGCGCGAAATGGCACTGGCAACTGAGCCACAGAGAGTCAACGCTTCCTGCCTGTGCAGTGGCGGTGGTCAGCGCAGAATACACCGAGACACCACAAAATCCAAGACTCGCGAAGAATTTCGGGCTGGTGTTCCGGTGGTTTGATTAGAAATGCCAAGAGTCTGCTGGTGAACGGATCTACTTTCTACCCGGCACCCGAACTTTAGTTATCTCAGAATCTTATGAAAGGTCCGGCTTTCGACTGTATCATACGGCTGGCAGTGCTAGAACTGGTCCAACTTAGATACTGAAGAAGTAACGTCCAGATACTTGGAACTCAGTAAGCAAATACAGTTTGAGCACTGACGCACTGGAGTCAGCACGATACGGTGGACGTTGGGCACTGGACATGGCCCATCAAGCACGGTCATGGCCATGGCTCCGGCATGGTATGCAGTTAGACTAAAAGAAACGCTTTGTGTGCCCTGGGTGGTCTGAACAAAGCCTTCAGTGATTGTGAGCAGAAGGGCGATGTAGAAGGATTGAAGCAGATAGGGAACGGGCCACCCGATAAGCGGCGTGGAGTCAACAACCTGTGGCCCGTACGCGGGCCAAGCAAAGCACTGGCAGATCTGCGAATAGCAGTATGTATGATATGTATTTCTCTTCGAACTGGCCCTGATCAGTTCATCTCGATTGCACGGGCCGCTGCCAAACGGCGTGTGTGTATCATATGATAGCAACAGCTCCGCTAAGGCTACTACGAAGAACAGTCAAGCGACGCACTGAACGTCGGAATATCTCGGCGATGGCAAGCGAGGCCTGGGGATTGCTTGGCAGACCCTCTAACGTTCTCCTGTCCCCCTCGGCATCCAGGAGCATGCCAGAACTGTTTTGCGTCTTCTGTGCCAGCCGACTAAGCAGCAAAGGCTCTCAAGGCCTGCCGGGGCGACGAGCATTGCGGATATTCTGTCCATCGAGGAAATGGACTACAATTTCGGCGCTTAGCCTGTTCGGGCTAGCGAGGTTGCTATCGGCACCGCCACGATAATGCGCCACCGCCTGAAAATTAAGCTTTTCCTTGAGTCAAGGGGTATTAGCTCGGCGCTGTCTTTGACTAGCAAAGTATCGTATACGATACTCATACATCGAATAATCTCTCGCACTGCAGCAGATAAGACCCGCAAGTTGAGGAAGCCAATTCCGAGTGGTGCCGACAAATGGAATGAATATCTATATAAGTCGTCAGCTATCCGCCATGAAGTGCCTTTTAGAACTCTCACTGTCGACGGCTATTTCTTGGACTTCTTTGCTTCACTGTCATTTTTTCCGTCGCAAGTGTAGGCAGCCAGGATGAAGTTCGACTATTTTATGAATCCATTCGCTGAGTGGATTGGTTGGTATCCTAAGGAGTACTCGCGTGAAGAGCGTGTCCTGGTTCACAAGCTTGACTTGTTGATCTTGACTTTTGCCTGTTTGTCCACGTGGGCTTGCAACCTGGACGTTAACGCCATTTGTGAGTAACTGATGCTTATTCTGATCGTTAGTTCTTATTGTTCTAATTCCTCAACATAGATAATGCTTACGTTTCTGGAATGAGCGACGACCTAAATCTGTATGGTAACAGGTTGAACTATCTCAATGCAGTGTGTGAGTTTTCTGTTTTCCTGGTTTTCTAGTTGAGTGGAATTCTAATGAAGTAACTTAGATTGGGCTGCGACCACTGCTTTCCAGGTTCCCTCACAGATACTTCTTATGGTCATCCCTGCCGAATATTATATTCCCGCGTGCGAAATCATGTGGGGTATGTTCACTCTTGGTACTGCCTTCTGTCAGAATTATAACCAATTGATGGTTATGCGATTCTTTGTGGGCCTCACCTCCACCCCATGTTGGATTGGTAATGTTCATATTATCAATACTTGGTATCGCAAGCGGGAGCTTGGAAAGCGTAATGCTGTTTATTATAACACTTATCCTCTTGGCTCTATGTTTTCGGGTTACCTTCAGAACGCATGCCTAACCCTTGACGGAAAGGGCGGCCTTGAGGGATGGCGTTGGATGTTTATCGTGTGCACCATTATCACTGTTCCAATCTCTTTTTGTGGAATAATCTTCTACCCGAATGTTCCTGGAAATTGCAGGTCTAGATGGCTTACTCCGGCTGAGAAGGAACTTGCACGTACTCGTCTCGCGAACGAGGGATTTGCTGAGGCTAAGGGTATTAACTGGGATATGTGCAAACGTGCTCTTTTGGCATGGCAAACATGGGTATTCTTTTTTCTGGCGAACTTGTTCTGGCAGACTCCTTATGCGTCCACGACTCCTTATCTTCTGTGGCTGGCTGACACTGGCTCGTTCAGTACTAACACTGTTAACAATCTGTCGACCGTGTCTTATGCAATTTCTATTATCTCAGCCATGTTTTTCGCGTTTTACTCCGACTGGCGCAGGAAGAGATGGGACTCTATGGTTTTCGCTGGTATCGTTGTCTTGATCGGTAACGTTATGTTGTTGGTGTGGGATGGCGTTTCTAAAGGAGGGAAGTTTTATGCTTTCATCTCGCTCGGTTTCTGCAACGGACCTATCAATCTGGTTATTGCTTGGTGGGCGGAGTCTCTTTCGTACGATTTGGAAGTCCGTTCGATTTCTATTGGCATTATCAATGGAGGTTACTGTATTTTGGCGCTTGTTCTCCCTCTTACTGTTTGGCAGACTGTTGATGCCCCGCGTTTCAGGACCGGTTTTATTTGGGCTGTTACTATTTCTGCTCTTGAGCTCGTTCTTATTCCATTGCCCATCCTGTTGGAACACCGTGACATTAAGGCCGGCAAGTATGGCGTTGAAGCATTGCAACGACTGCAACAGGCGGATGTTGGCATGGAAGAAATTTCAGCAGAGCTTGGTGACGGTTCTATAGAATATGACGCGGAAAAGAAGGAGTACCAGGTCAGTGTCAAGGAACTTGATAATTGATAAAAGCTGTCAATGATATTACGCATGGTATTCTTCTAGTCTATTCTTGTTTTGTTTGTTGGAGTTTCTTGGTTTTTTACAATTTTTGTGCAAGAAATTCTTTTCGCCATGTTTATGTTGTTAGAGATTCAAAATATATAAATGTATTTGGAACAATTGAATTCCCTGTATAGTTTTACTACGATACTAGTTCGCGGAAAACTGGCTACGGGTTGACTTGATGTGCAAAGATTGATATTTGGTTCTGAATTTTCCGTGATGATATGCTGAAGCACAGTCCGCTACCGCGAGTTTGCAGCTGGCACTCTTACATATGAACTACGGTAACATAAGTTTCGTAGCACATTTTGGTTCAGAATGTAAATTGTCTTCATATGCTTGGCATCTTTTAACGTTACGACCTTGGAGTTCGAATCTCATATGACAAGAGTTGTGTGGATACATGAAGTGATATCCGTAGATAGATAGATAGAATTAACTTTGGCAATTATATGATAGGCCCTATTGGTTTAGCATGGTACAGTGCACAGAAGACTGCAGTATTTGATAGTTTTTCAAATTAATATATCTTTTCCTGTAACCAGTTATGAATATGAAATACGATTTTTAGCTCCCTCTGAGATCATGGGTAAGAAGGACAAGGTTAGGTCTTTGTTACTGAAAGACAGGACTTGCAAGCACATTCGGACGACTATGATCTGACAGTACCCCGCTCTCACTCGCCACGAGCCTGCAGTCAAAAACGAAATGAGTGGTACAGAACAAGAGGCCGATCCGTCAACGTTTTTGTTTACCTTTCCCGGGGGTATTAAGAGTATAGTTGAGCGGCAAGCACCTGCAGCAAAGCGTCGGCATCCTCATATGGTATCGCGGCGGCGGGTTATCAAGTCTTGCATCAATTGTCACCGCAGAAAAGTGAAGTGCGATAAGCTGACACCGGAGTGCTCGAATTGCGCGAAATTGGACCTTGAGTGCAAGTATTTCGATAACATCGGCAATTCTTACCAGGATGCCGACGGAAAAGGGAACGGCGACGCCAAGTTCGCAATGAAGTCCACGCAGTCATTAGAGACGACTGTCGCGGATGACCAATCGGGATACTGCGACGATGTCGATGATTTTGATATTGAAGAAGACGATAATGCGAATACCGTGGGGGTCAGTGTGAATGTATCGGTTGTTAACTCACGATCAACGAATTCATATCGACCTGTGGCTGCTCGTCGTGGATTCCGTATTGGAAATCCAGAGCTGCCGACTAGAGGAGGGACCGGTAATCGTTTGATGGACGTGGATGTTGGATATCTGACTCTAGATCCGATTTCCGGTGGTTCTCGATACGCCAATGGCGCTTTCTGGGGAGCATATTTCAAGGAGGTAAGTGCTATCGCGAAGAGGATTAGAATGCAGCCTAATTTTGTTTTAGCTGATCGATATGGGGAGTGTTCTAAGTTCTCGGGCGAGTGCATTCAACTTGGATGCCATTGCCAAAAACGAAGTGTCAACTACGCTATTGCTAAGCCATTTCATGTCATCCCCTACAGCAGCCGAGTCTGTCTTGCTTGCACTGGTACCGGATAAAACTGTGGCGGACAGCTTGGTGAATCATTATTTCTTTGCCGTACATCCATGCTTGCCGCTTTTGAATCGGCGCGTGTTCCAGAGAGCATACGACGCGTTTTGGATGGGCCTACAGACAAATTCGGATGTGGATGCATTATTTCTCCCCATTTTTTTTGTCGTACTGTATGCCGCCACATTGTCGATTTGCGACGGGGCCATGTTTAATATTTTTCCATCGCCAGGTGGTCACGTCACTGTATCAGACGTGATGGAACGGCAACGTCAACAAAAAGAAAATATCAAAGACCAACGGTCACAGAAGAAAAAGTTCAAGGTAGCGGTTGACATATCGCTTGCGTCTTGTCGTTTCCCCTCTCGGCCGTCGCTTCAGGGCTTACAGGCCAGCACAATATTGTACAGCTGCAATGCACCACACTCTAGCGACATGGGCACAGGAACTGTCGCCACATTGATCAGGGTTGGCCAGATGATGGGCCTACATCGGGATCCGTCAAATTTTTCTGCTCAAATGGACCTGGAGCTTGCACAAGCGCGACGGCTCGTGTGGTGGCAGTTAATTCAATTGGACTACGTGATTTCAATGTCGCAGGGTCTACCTCCGATTGTGCACAGCTTGGAAAGCGATGTGACATTGCCGTGCGAGCACATGATTATAGATGGACATGAATACAAGGACCAAGATGACGCGGCAATTTTGGCAATGAACGCCGTGTCGGAAGGAGCAATGCTGAATTGCAAGATTTTACTAGCAGTCTACGGGGTGCAGAAATGCACTGTACAGCAGATCGACATGCTAGACGAGGAAATCCTCAAGGTACGGCCACGCATGGAACGTCGCTGGAAGCGGATAATGGAATTAAGAAGCGAAAACAAAGACAAAAGGGCAAACATGTTCAATGACTGGGTATTTTATTATGTGCATTTTGTGAACGAAAAGTCGTACACCTATTTGCATCATCCTAATTACTTGAAGGACCAAGATACATCGGCTCGCAAACGACAGGCAGGACAGCTTTCCGTACGAGACAAGGTTATTAGGTCGGCGACCAACACCGTGTACTATTACCTTGGATTCAGCAAGATGCCTGAATTTGTCGCGTTTGTTTGGTTTGTTCGATCGATCCAGCCCGTTCACGCTATCATCATTTTGCTACAGGATTTATATATCAATTGGCCCGTGCTTCCAGAAGAAGGGACGACGTATATCGAGGATGAAAGACTTCGGGTAGTCGAGCAAGTGTTTCAAGTGATGCATTTTCTAAAGGTTATGGAAACTTCGGAAGCAGTCCGGAATATATGGCATATGCTAAACAAGTTGCGGACTGGTACCTGGCTGAAAATAGGCTACGTTAATCCGATCGGGCTACCCCTTGTGTCGTCGAATTTGTCTCCGGAATATGCGGACTTGTCTCCTCAGTATGCGAATTTGGCGCCGTCGGTGCAGATAGGCGATGATATTCCAGCGCAGCATTCAAACGTCTCCGGGAATTCGGCGTTCCCAGGTTTGACTCTGGATTTTGACTCACTGCTGACATATGCACAAGGGTCTTCGGGCAGACAGGAGAGTATACAGAATTCATTTGGGCGGGAGACCAATGTCGGATACCAGTCGTCATCAAGTGGGGTACCGGCGGAGAATTCCTTTACTCATGACATAAATGCCTGGAATGACGGTTATGGCGCGGGGAACAATGCCCCTGTGCTCAATCCTAGGGATCTTCCAAGCGCCGCTGATGATGCGGGCGTACTGGAAAGTGCAGATTTGCTGGACCTCGGGCTTTACAAAGAAATATTTAATTACACGGCCGCGATGGAGAATGTGGAGCTGTGGGATAACAAGTGGGACACATTGTTGAGGGGAAATGTGACTGGAGGGTTCCAGTAGTAATTATTTTGTATATTAGCTTGCCTGTTATGGGTCTGTACATATGTACATATATGTGATAAGAGTGTAATAATGGCGTCTGGGGTCTATAAACTGAACAATTTTAAGAATCTGCCGGTGGGCTTCATCGCCGTTGTGGCGCATTGCTCAGTCGTTCAACATGACACGTATGGTACATCATGAGAAATGATAAATGCCTCAACGCTAACTAACCCAAGCTCGTATTATATAAGTCTCATATCCATTTTTGAATTTATCAGAGCTTACGAAAATGTCCAAGCCACGCACAGAGAAGGACGAAGAACTGATTGAGTACATGAAGGCGGTGGATCATGTACCATGGTGCGAGGAGTACGAGAAAATGATCTCTGGGATGATGTACAGGTTTCTCTCTGCGGATCATGCAGTGATGGTAGATAACTGACATGCAATCTTACAGGTATAACTCGTTTGTGCAGCCTCTGGTAGAAGAACGGATGCGCGGGCGCAGACTTGCCACAACCTATAACACCTACTTCCCGGAGGGCGATGCGACCGCGGTGATGAAGGAACGGGAAGTTATGGTGAACGAAATCATTGGCAAGACTGGCAAGAACGTATATGTCGAGCCTCCGTTTTACGTCGACTACGGCTGCAATATCATCATCGGCGATGATTTTTACTCGAATTTCAAGTATGTTCGTCTGGTGCGGTTGTATTATAAGGCCAGGCCAGGCTAACCACAGGGGGTTCACAGCGCAACGTTCCTGGATTGCAGCGTAATTACAATTGGCGACCGCGTCCTCTTCGGGCCCAACGTGAGTGTTCTTTGCGCAACACACGAGACGGACGTAGAATCACGCCGTGCGGGCATTGAGTATGCGCTGCCCATCACGATAGGTAGCGATTGCTGGATAGGCGCGAGCGTCACTATTTTGCCGGGTGTGACTATTGGACGTGGTTGCACGATTGGCGCGGGCTCGGTCGTCTCTCGGGACGTGCCAGCGTTCTCTGTTGCACTGGGCGTGCCCGCAAAGGTGGTGAAGAAACTAGAAGAGGTGCCGGAGAAGTAAGGCAGACGAGATATATCGTAGATAGAACGTTATGTTATCAGATTGCGCAAAGACACTTCTCTGTTCCAGTTGGGGCTTTAACTGCGCCGCCGTTTTGCGCACAGGGACAGGCCACCGAAGTACATAGTCGAGGGTCGAGGTCTGGTTCAAGGCAAGTCTAGTCTGAAAGGCTGCCATTTCACAAAACACGCACACAGACAACAACTACACAGTTCGCGTGTACTCTGACCCGTTTGCTCGCAATGGCCACGAGAGTCAAGACGACGGCTTTGTATGACACACTTCTGCTGTTTGTGTTTTCTGGGCAGTGAATTGACAACCTCCTCTAGATTCAAGAAGTCGTTGCACGACCTCATCCGCGGCATTCGTGCGTGCAAGGACCCTGAGGCCACGGACGAGTGCATCCGCGAGGCGATCTCGGAATGTCGGCAAGAAGTATTGAACCAGGACATGGACGTCAAGACCATGGCGGTCATGAAGCTCGCATATCTGCAGATGCTGGGCTACGACATGAGCTGGGCTTCCTTCCACGTGCTCGAGGTTATGTCGTCGCCGAAGTTTGCCCAGAAGCGCATTGGATACCTTGCCGCCATGCAGAGCTTCGACGCCGATACAGACGTGCTCATGCTTGCTACTAACATGCTGAAGAAAGATCTTGCGTCCGCAAACCATCTCGACGTCGCACTGGCCATCAATGGCATCTCGAATATCGTCTCGCCTGGTCTTGCGCGAGACCTGGTCGACGATCTCCTCAAGATGATGAATCACTCAAAACCATACGTGCGCAAGAAGGCTGTTCTGGTTATGTACAAGATATTCCTGCAATTTCCGGAAGCCCTGCGTAGCTCATTCCCGCGACTGCGCGAAAAGCTCGAGGACCCCGAAATAGCGGTCGTCTCTTCCACGGTCAATGTCATTTGCGAATTGGCGAAAAAACATCCCAAAAACTATCTCCCGCTCGCACCCCAGCTTTTCAATATCCTCAGCACGTCGTCAAATAACTGGATGCTCATCAAAATTATCAAATTAGTTAGTTTCTGTCCATCTCGGAGCTGTGTTGTTCTTGAGCGGTGTACTGACAACCTGTCCAAAGTTCGCATCGCTCGCTCCAATTGAACCTCGTCTCAAAGCCAAGCTGATTCCGCCAATAACGAACATCATACAGACAACGACGGCACTCTCGCTCATGTACGAATGTGTCAACTGCATCGTGTCCGGTGGAATGCTGGACAAGGACGACGAACAGCTCGCAACGATGTGCGTGAACAAGCTGCGTGTGTTCTTTGAGGAGACTGACCAGAACCTCAAATTTGTCGGACTGCTGGCCTATAACAAAATCGTTCTCATTCATCCAATTCTCGTGGCGCAGAATGCGGATGTCATTATGGACTGCATGGATGATCCGGACTTGTCAATCCGCGAACGCGCTGTAGAATTGGTAGTATATCTTGTGAATCGAGAGACGCTTTATGAGGTTGTAAAGCGTCTCATGCTGCAACTTATCCCGCAGTCCCGCGAGAATGTACTT
Source organism: Lipomyces sp. NRRL Y-27488 (assembly GCA_030556275.1). Lineage (NCBI taxonomy): Eukaryota > Fungi > Ascomycota > Lipomycetes > Lipomycetales > Lipomycetaceae > Lipomyces > Lipomyces sp. NRRL Y-27488. Next base: position 18,427 of record JAKTPS010000066.1, read on the forward strand.
CCCGAGCAGTACCGCGTCGGAGTTGCGCGAAGGATTCTTGATATGTGCTCAAACAACACCTATGCGAACGTGACAAATTTCGAGTGGTATATTGCCGTGCTCGTCGACCTTGTTAAGATAACAGAAGGCATCAAGGAGATTAGTCTGGAGATCGGTGTGGAGCTGCAGAGCGTTGCCGTTCGAGTTCGATCTGTTCGAGATTACGCCGTGAGCTCTGCGGCAAAGCTACTTATGGATAAGGACGTGCTTCTGAAGAATCCAGGAGTGTTGAAGTATGCTGGCTGGGTTGTGGGTGAATATTCGATTTTCTTGGAGAATCCGGAAGCTATCGTTCAGGCATTCATCAATGCGGAGCCGCAACAAATCGGTGCCGACACAATGGCGGTGTATATCCAAGCTTTGCCAAAGGTCTACAGCTGCTATGCCGGAGACGAACGGATTCCGTGGACTAGTTCGCGAACGCAAGATATCTTACAAACAACGCAACAAATTGTTTCGTTCCTTGAAAAGAGTTCTACATCAATGGATGTCGAAGTGCAAGAGCGCGCAGTTGAGTTTCTGGAGTTGTTTAGATTGGTGGTCCAAGCGATTGACGCAAGGCCGGCGGACGACACAGACATCAGTCCGCCGTTACTGATATCACAAGGCATACCCTCGATGTTTACTCTATGGGAGCTGAACCCTGTATCCGCGAAGGCCCAGAAAAAGGTGCCTGTACCCGAAGGTCTGGACCTCGAGGAGGAATTCAACGATCCTGTATACTACTCCGAATCTGAGGACGAAGAAGAATTACTCTTGCGACAGCAGATAATGAGGCAGCAGGAAATCGAATCCAGCAAGGCGGTGAACTCCGCAGCTGTGAAGGCTTCCTCGGTGGCAAAGGCGAAATCCTCAAGGAAGTCGGCCACAAGAACCGAGTCGTCATCCGAGTCGGAATCCGAAGACGAGGAGGAGCTGGAACGACGCAGAATGGAACGCAGAAAGCGCCAGCAAGAAGATCCATACTATATTCTTGAATCAGAAAAAGTTGTATCAAAGTCCCGCCGTCGGCGAAGCAAGAAATCTGGACCTTCAGCGTCTTCGGAGTCGCAATCCGGAAGCGACGAAGACCCGATGCAAAACGAGGAACTGGATATTGACGCGATCCCGATAATGAAGCTCGAGATTGCGTCGATTGCTGCTCCCAATGATTCAAAGAAGAAAACGAAAAAGAAACGAATACAGCCTGTTTTGGAGGTAGAGATCGCCAAGGAGGAAACTTTTGGCGAGGATGAGGATGGTGTGGTATCAGTGAATGCTTCAACCTCAGCAGATGTGGATTCAGACATAGTTGCACGCCGAGCACTACGTGCTGCACAGTTTAAGGGTCCGGGTATACTACGTGTAAATGCACGGGGCTTGGAGAATTTGGATCTCTCGGCAACAGCGGACGAGGACGATGCTGGCAGGCTCGAGGTCGAAAAGTTCAGGGCCGAGATTCTGCAGGCGCGGAAGAAAGCGGAGAAGGCGGCCAAAGAAAAGGAGGAAACTGAAGTTGCCGCGACACATATTGTTGTGAAGAAGAAGAAAAAGGCAAAGGTTATCAAGGTGAAGAAGGCGTCATCGAAGAAGAACCTCGTCGCCGTGGGAGACGATGACGACGCTAATGAAAAGGACGCAGTTCCGGTGAAGAAGGTAGCGAAGGTGAAAAAATCGAAAAAAGCGGAGAAGCCTCCTTCAGAGCGTGAAAACGAGGATGAGAACACAACTACAACGAAACAAGAACCGGAAGAGATTTCCAGTGAAGTTATAAGTGGTCCAGAACCCGAACAACAGGAGGAGACGGAGCCAGTGGCGACATAGTTTGCATGTATGTGTTTAAGATTTTGGTGTATGGCTTTACATCAACTAGATCAGGTCATGAATCTATTATTTTTGCATAGAATTTCTGGACAGGGCCATCATCTGAAGATCAGCTTATATTATGGCTTGAGATGTATGTATGGAATTTTGATTTAAATCGGCCTTTAGAATGCCAAAGTTTAAGGTTTGGGAGTGTATCGGGTTAGGTCTGTCTTGGTGGGACTAAATTTTTTTTGGGTGGTCTTGTGTATTTTCTGCAAGCAAGAAAACGACAAAAAGGAAAAGGAGACAAAATGGTTGGACTTTCGGGCCTGCGTACGCGGCAAAAGATTGCCTATGATCCACGCAATACGTCATGGTCGAACGATACGGGGCGATTTGGACACAAACATCTGCAAAAGATGGGATGGACTCCCGGCACAGGTCTCGGGCAGAGTGCTGCAGGCAGGAGCTTGACGGCGCATGTGAAGATCACGATGAAGGAGGACTTGGAAGGACTGGGTGCCGCGACTGCGAGGGCAGAGGCCGCGAAGGCAAAGAGTGCACTGGGGGCGGAGTGGGCACCAGGACTGGATTCGTTTCAAGCTCTGCTGAGCCGGCTGAATGACTCTCCGACTACGTCGTCATCTGCGACGTCCCCTGAGCCAGAGGATGGAATACAGAAAGATACGAAGAAATCAATGTGGCAGGAAGAGACAGAGTTTTCACAAGCGTATGCCCGGGTCGGGAAATGGGGATCGCGTGTGCAGTTCGTATTTGGCGAGCGTCTTGGACCTACCATCGAATACAGCGACAGTGATGATAACACCGACGATGGCCGTCGCGGTGCCGAACAGCATAAGAGACGCAAAAGAAGACTTGTGGTTGTCATGCAGCAAGAAGAAGAGATTGTTACCATACGAGACAAGGTACGATCTACAGAGGAAATAATTCAGTCGACTTACACGGGCGCATCAAGACGAGAGAGGGACAGAGAGCAAAAGGAGGAGTCGACAGAGACAAGAAAGCATAAAAAACGACGGCACTCCTCGCCATCTGACGATGATAAAAGTTACCACCACAAGGAAGAAGCACGGCTGTTGACGACATCTGACTCAACGGAGTCTGCGGTAACTGACAATATCAGTTCAGACGACAAATCGGAAAGAAAAAAGAAAAAGAGAGAGAGGAAGGAAAGAAAGGAACAAAGGGAAAAGGAAAAACAGGAAAAAAAGGAAAAGAGGCAAAAAAAGGAAAAGAAGGAAAAGAGGAAAGAGAGGAAAGGCGACTTAAGCCGGCATTCATCGTCCAATGACAAAAACTTGAAGAAAGTATGATTGGCAAGTCTCGTCATGTGTACTATTTGCATGAGGATCGGCTGGTGTTTATTCGGTGTTTTGAATAGATATTCTTGCATTTGATTTTAATTAGAATCTTGCCTATAAACATATTATGCGACTCTCGATCTATCTATATACCATGTGCTTTTCAGAGCAAATAACAATCAAACCTACACTCCAACTCCTTAACCCTCAAAATGCCATTACATCACGTCTTCGTCAGGCAACTGTGTAATCACATTCACTGACTCCATTCCTCGAAATATTTCCTGTACAAAAATATCACCAATGCCCGGCTCCTCCGTCTCCGCTATCTCCATTGCCCGACGCAATCTCTTGACCACACCAAGAGTCTTATCATTGCGTGCACGGCGCTCGAGCTCGTTAAGTGCAGGCTGGATGAGGCCCTCAAAAACTCCGATAAGATCACTATCAGTCCGCTGGATGATTTGCGATGCTGATACCGTGGTGTGCATTGGCTGCGGGCGCAATGGACTTGCTGTGGAGGATTGCTGACGTACGGGCGGTGACGACGCATGGCCAAATACGTCCTCGACATTCCATCCGGGATTTCTGTCGAGTCCAGGATGATGATTCAACTTACCGCTTTCGGCACTCTTCTTCCTGTGCCGCATGAAGTCCACATCGTCGTCGTCGTCATCCGTAATAACAACATCCTGCAGACCTTGCGGCGTGTGAAGCACGCCTCGCGGTGAACTTTTGGGTGTGAACAAATGGTCGGCCGCGGACGATGAAGAAAGTCTTGATGCGCTGAGCCTTTTCGAGTCAGTATGCGCAGAGTGTGGTATTGATTGGTGCTGCTTTGGCGGGAGAGAAGAAGGGGGAGGCCAAATCCCGCTGTTAGCACTCAGTGGACGCGCTGACGATGCCGACGATGATGCTGACGACTGTTGAATATAGTTCTGAGGTGTATTATTGCTGCTGGTGTTGTTGTTGTTGTTGCTGCTACTGTTACTGTTCAGGTCTAGATGAAGAAGAATCTGCTGTACGCTAGGCGCCGGGTTTGGCTCTTGCGGTGCGATGGCGGAAGACGACGGCATGCGACTTGATGGGGTGTTCAACTCTTTCCTGTCCCTCGACTGCTGCTGTCTTTGTTTGACAATATATAACGGCGCATCCTGATCCTCAGGCTGTTTGAAGCCAGCTGAAACCTTGCGGCTCATGCGAATCGTATTGAACTTAGAATGAAAAGAATCGACTTCAGACAACGGGGGTGCCAGAGACGGCGCATTGGCCGCAGATACTTGTGGTCGAACAGTATCAAAGTTCCAAGCCGATTCGTCCGACCTGCTGGTAAGAAAATTACCAGCTTCCTCGTCAGTGAACTTGCTCTCACCAAGTTTGCTGTTAGATACTCGAATATCTGCTGCTGAAGTCGACGATGATGCAGACGAAGACGGAATTCTTGCCCGAGACGGCACGCGCTTGCGTTGCGCTACCCATTCATTCTTGCGCTCTATCAACTCCACAAGAGCACTCGGCTTTTTAGCATTCCGCACGAATCGAGTCTTGAGCAGGTCCTTGACTGTCGGGCGCTGTCGTTCAACACACATGATATTAACCTTTATCGCCCACTCGCAGAAAGGGAAAAAGGGAAACAACAAACACACCTGTTTTGGATCCTTCTGTAAGCACTTCTCAACAAACTCTTTAAATGTCTGCGAAAAATCGCCTTCCAGAGTTGGTGGGTCGTTCTTCGGGATAAGGAACAGAACGGTCATGGGATGAATGTGAGATAGTGGTGGTTCGCCTTTGGCAAGTTCGATAGCGGTAATGCCAAGAGACCAGATATCAGCTTTGAAGTCATAGCCGGTCATTCGGATTACTTCGGGGGCCATCCAGAACTGAATGTGTTAGCATATCAGAATAGAGTAATATGAAGGAGAAAGATGACACACCGGAGTGCCAACGAAGGTTTTCTTCTTCATCGTCGTTGCCGTGAGCTTCGCCGAGACACCAAAGTCGGCGAGCTTGATTTGGCCAGTGGACGTCAGAAGCACATTGGCAGCCTTGATGTCCCGGTGGATATTGTGTTCACTGTGTAGGTACTGCAAACCCTTCAGGATCTCGTGCACAATGACAGCAATGAAATCCTCCTCTATTACTCCGGCTTTGAGCTGTGGATGTGAGAACACGAAGGGACTGGCGCGATCAGAACACAAAAACATACCAAGTCAGCACAAGATCCGCCTCCACAGTACTCCATGACGATCCATAAATTTGCACCAGATAAATAACTGCCATAGTACTCTGTCACGTAAGGCGACCGCATCTGGCTGAGGATTTTGATTTCGTGGATAATGCAGTCAACATCGTCGTCAGTCTCGAGGTCGATTATCTTGACAGCGACAGCTGCTCCTGTCTTTCTGTCGATGCTATCAAACAGACAAATAAAGATTAGCATATTCAATGAGCCTATATATGTCAGTGGTGGGAGGAAGTAAATTTAAACTCACGCCCTGTACACGTTGCCAAAACTGCCACCACCAATCTTCTGCTGGCGGATGTAGTAGTCCTCCGGGTTCGCGGTGGATGCCCGCGTTCGAGCTGGGGACGGCAACGGAGCAGCACGCGAAGGCGCATGTGCCGCGGCCATTAAAATGGGTCGGCGTTTGCAGACTTCTGTGATGAGGGCGCAGGATAGACTACAGGTTCACGTCGACGGCGTTCAAATGTAAACAAAGAAAATAAACATCGCTCCAGATATGGAAGTTTAAGTCACGTGCCAACGCGCCCCACACCCTACGTTTTGGAGAGTGTTTTTTTACAGTTGTCTTTCTATTTGCAACAAATACTTCCTGACACAACCAAATTACTATTAATCCTCTTCTGCCTCCACAAGAACAACCGCGTTCTTCAGTCCGGCTTGTTCGACGGACTGGTCGACCGCGTCAATAAGCTTCTTTCTATCCATGCTGATGAGCTGGAAATGCTTGCCGCCCATTCCCGGGACCTCGGCCTTGACGTACTCGAACAGATACCGCACGGGATCGGTGAGGTTAAAGCGTCGGATGAAGCGAGTGCCGTCGCCAACTCTGATTTGCACTCGTGTGGTTGATATGGGGTCGGCGGCAGGCTCGGGGTGGGCGACCGGCTGGATAGTGGCGAATAGATCTTCCGGCGTGAGGTCTTCGTCGTCGGCACTATCGTTGTCTTCGTCGCGCATGGCCACGTCGCCGTCATCGTGCTGAAGCTGCTCGTCGGCCGAGTCTAGGTCGATGATCTCGTGGTGCCGTGAGTCGATGCTTTCGATGCCGCTAACGCTGGACATGTCACTGGCGACTTCCGAAATATCGTCGTCCCGCGACTTTCCCATCGACTGTCGTAGCGCAAAATCTATCTGCTCCTCCTCCGTCATTTGATCGAATGGCTGGTTCTGTTAGTAGTTGGAACACCACCTATGGAAAAACATTGGCGGACATTACACACCTTATGCCGTGCGATCTTGCCGATGGGATTGCGCGACTTGGGATCCAGACTAAAGCGGTCGAGAAACTCGTGGACCGACATGACCCATTCCTCCGGCGAGGGCACCTCCGCGGCCCAACGCTTCATCTCCTCGCCTGTCCGCGGGTCCAGGATGGCAATGTAGGGAAATTTCGTAACGGGATAGTACTGCAGAAAGTTCTGACCGTCGAATGCGTCCGTCGCATACTGCATGAAAATGAAATTCGCCCGGACGGTCTCCTTGACTGCCTCGTCGGCCCAGAAGTCGCGGTTGAGCACCTGGCACTGGAAGTCTGAAAGATCTTGGACATTGACGAGGAGCCACCGCTTCTGCTCTCGACCCTTGACCTTCGCATGGTCGATGTCGTAATTGGACATGATGTCAAATGGGGGCCGGAAGAGCTGCGCCAGTCTTGTCTGTTTGGCAGTCATGGAGTCGCTGTTACCGCCCGTGCCGTCTGCGCCCTGATTAAATATGCCTGGCCGCATGCTGCTGCTGCTGCTGTGGCTTGCGGTCGCGCCAAACTGCGGATAGTAGGACGAGGACGAGGATGAGCCGGCGACATGAGCGTAGTCGTCGACGAGGGTCTCTGTCCGCGGGGCAATGCGCTCGCGCACTTCGGGCTCGCGCTGGCGGCGGGCGTCCTCCTCGCGCTGCAATCGGGCGGCCATCGCGGCGTCATCTTCGTCGTCGTCTGGGATGGCAGTAGTAGTCGTAGGGGAAGTCGTAGCTGGTGCTGCAGTGCTCCCTCCGCCCAGCGACGCGCCGCCAGACTCTAGGAATAGGTTGACGGCGCGGTCGAGGTCACCGTCACACACGGCCAGATACTGGGTCGCGCGCTCTGGGTCGGAGTCTGTGATGACGCAGAAGTTTGCTACTTTCTCTTGCTCGTCCATGTGTGTACTTGTGTGATGATGATGTTGTTTGATGTGCGGCAATGTGAAATTTAGAGAACGGAGTCGAAGTGACGTTGCCGCAGCACGTGACTCTGATAACACGTGACTCTACGGTCCCCCCAGTCTGCTTACAGCTTCCGCAGCAGCGTGAGCGCCTCGTCCTGGCTCTTCCCGACACCCTCGAAAATGCCCGCGATGTCCACCAAGGTCGTCTATGAGCTGGGTTAGTCGTTGTCGTTCTCCTCATCGTCATCGGCATCCTCAATCGTAGAACAAAAAACTCACATCCAAGTCCGCGACCACGCCGCAGGCCGAAATCCGCGACGCCGTTGTCCGCGCCCAACTCTCTCTCCCCAGCTTCAGCAGCTTCGCGTGTCCGCGCATGTCTTCCACCGCGGCCAAGAGCAGTTTCTTGATGCCGCCGCTGAGCGCAGCCACCTTGCCGACTTTGCTGCCACTGCTCAGTGCGTCGAGTGCGGGGATCATCGCCTTGGCCGTCTCGAGCAACGTGAAGCGCTCGTGAAAAAACACCCATGTCAGATGCTGCTCCGCCGACATGACCCCCGACGGCAGATTAATCTGCGCCACGCCCTCGGAAATCATCTCCTGTAGCTTCGCAAATGCAGCTTGAGCGGCCTGCACGCTAGTTGCCGCCGCCGCGGCCGCAAGTTCAACAACAACCTCGAGCGCCCACCTCTCCACCTTCGTCGTTTCGCCCTCCAGACTTTGCAGCAGCTCTCGGAGCTCGCTGGCGTATCCGTCCCTCTTTTCCTTCTGCGCAATCGAATCCAAAATGCTCTCCCGCAATATAAACGCCTTGATCCACTTCTCACCTTGCAGCGGCCCAATTCGATACCTCCTCTCCAATGATTCTATGTCGTCATTCTTCTTCTCGCCCACCGTCGCTGCCTCTGCAAGCACTTCAAAGTCGCGATTGTCCCGCCATTTTGTATCCTTCAACGTCGCACTGAACGCTAATCCCTCCAACTTCATGCCTAACATCCGTGCCGTCCGCTTCGCTTCGACGCATAATATTCCCTTGCCAGTGCTGTTTGAGATGCGTGCAGCAAACTCAGCGATGCCCTCGACTTGCGAAAATGCGCCGTTCTCGTAGGCGGCGCGCACGTACTTCGGTGTCTGTACTGCGTTCATGTCGTAGATAGAACGAGTGGCCATAAGCGGTTTCCACACGGGATACAGTGTCGCCGAGCGCACAAGCAGGTGGTGGGAAAGTGTGTCTAGTTGGATATTCTTGATGGAAAGAATATTGTAATGACCCAATGCTTGTTGGAAAGAGCCCAGGTTCAAGTATAGCCGCACAAGCCATAGTCGCAAGTAAAATTGGTGGGCGTCCCGGCTCACTGCTGTCTCCAGCAAAACAATAACCGTCGGGACCACATCCGCGGATGCCAGTGCGGGCTCTGGCATCGGCCGTGAGGCAAGAAGCCACTGCGCTGCGAGAAGAAGCAAATCGTCACCAGTGTAGTAATCTGTCTCTAACTTCAGCTTGACCGTGTGCAAGAGATCGTTGTATAGTTGTATGTTCTCCTCCACATAGGTCATTGACGTGGGTCGTAAGACGTAGTAAAACTTTCGAACGTTAACAAAAATGTTGACATCCGACTGAGTCGCTTTCTCCCTCTGAATACCCGATGCTTGGTTATCCAGGTATTCCAACCAAGCTTCGGAATCGAGTTCTGCGATATATCCCTGTAGGTCGTCAAATGCACACTGCTTTGATCCAAATCGTTCAAAATAGTTCTTTGCTGCTTCGAAAACCTTTTCTTTCGCGGATTTTCCGCTCTGTATCGAAGAGTAATAGACGTTCGCTAGCGCACCATTGCGCGTCTTGTCATTTTCACGTAGCAGTTTTTCAAACTCCTCGGACTTCTCTGCATCGTCGGCCAGATTGACCACCGCGTCTGCCGCACGCTGCCAACTCGCATAATCATCTCTCTTCTCTTCCACTAGAGTCTTCAGCGCGACAGTATAAACTGTTTGCCAATTCCCAGACGCGACGGCCGCCTCAAGGCGCATGACCGCAAGCTCGAGGTTGTTCCACTTGGAGGTCGTGTCCGCAGTCAGGAAGTCCAACAGCTCGTCCCCAGTAGCCATCCCAGTCTGCACGGCAGTCTTCAACACACGAGCTTTCAGGACCGCCTCTTCTGCCGTTGTAAGCGGATCGACCAGTGCCACCAGTCGCTTGGCCAGACCACTAAAAAGGGCCTGTTCCTGTGCGCTAGTGGAGGTAGTGGATGAAGCAAGAAGATAGCAGCTGGCAATACACCATAGCGAGTACGGGCGGCGAGAGAAGTGCTTGTGCAGGGCCATGGCTGCGCGCTGCTGGCTGCGGGTGTCGAGACCGGTCGCGGTGGCCCAGAACCACGCAAGCGCAAGGTCTTCGTCCTTGGGCCGCTTCCGTGCTGCCGCTTCGTACATCGCTGACGCCTCTGCCGCTACACATGCAAAGCTTTGTTAGATGTGGCACTCCTGGGCTTGCAAAGAGGCGAGGCGATATAAAAACATACGCCCAGACGTGTCCAGCAGAATTCCGTAGAGCACGTCGAGCGTGTCTGGATTCGTCGTACCGGCCGCTACGACCTTCCTGGCAAGAACAAGCGCATCGTCCTGTTTGCGCTGCAGGGACAACACGTACGCCTTCAAGGCCTAAACGTAGGTAGTCAAGTCAGTGTAATACTCGATGGGGCGGGACCGCTTTGCGAGGAGCCTGGCAACGCACAAGAACATATTCGTCTGCCGGATTCCGCTTGAGCGCTTTGGTGATGTGTTGGTTTGCCTGCTTGTAGTTCTGGCCCTCAATTGCCTCCCAGATTGCACTTGACCGGTTCATTGCTTCTATTATACGTGCTCGTGCAGCGTGCCGGGGTTTTGATTCGCAATTTAGCCTAGAAAGATTTTGGATATTCCGGCCGTAGTATCACCTTACACGCGTGTTCGGCATCGCGAACCATTTTACTCTCTACGTTCGCTGGTGATCGTTATTCATTTCGTAGCATTTACACTCCTACATACAACTGGCCCTCATTTTATATAGAGCATTTGCGTAATAAGAAAACAAATACACCGTGTTCAAATTTTCCATCCTTACTTGCCCGACGTCAGCGCGCAGTCGGTTTCGACGACCTTGGCGAAGCCGCCCTCCTTAGGCAGGACATCAAACTCGAAGATGTCGACGGGCACGCCGAGGGTCGTGCATGCGTTCGGAATATCCACGATGGCAGCGATGTGTCCCTGCACCGGCGCGGACGACAGCAGGATGTAAAGCTGCTCGCCTGTGTAGCCAAACTTCTTGAAGTACTCGATGAACTGAAGGCATGTCTGTTTGTACGCAACGTTAATGTCGAGGTAGTGCTGGGTGCCAGACTCGTCAACCGAGAGACCCTCGAAGGTGAGGTACCGCGACGGGCCATAGTGAGGCTCGACGGGGCCGGGGATATACATGGGGTTCTTCATCTTCATGTCAGCCATGCCGTTCTTGATGATCTCGCACTTGATTGTGATGATGCCGGCCATCTCGATCGCACCGCAGAACGAGATCTCGCCGTCGCCCTGAGAGAAGTGCAGGTCGCCGATGGAGAGACCCGCGCCCTTGCAGTAGACGGGCAAGTACGACTTTGAACCACGCGAGAGGTTCTTGATGTCGCAATTGCCGCCGTGCTCGCGCGGCGGGATCGTGCGTGCGCCATCCTTCGCGACCGCCGCAGCGACCTCCTCGGACGACAGACCGGCGTGAGCGTACTTCTCCAGCGGCAGGTTCGCGACAGTGCGGTCCGTGCCGATCGACGCGTGGTAGTCAACCAGCTCGGCCTCGCGCTTGTTCCACATCTCGAGCATCTCGTGCGAGGGCTTGCAGCCCATGATGCCTGGGTGGATCAGACCGGGGAAACGCACGCCAGGCACGTGGCGCGAGGAGCAGAAGATGCCCTCGAAGTCCCAGATAGCCTTGGCGGCGTTGGGGAAGTGCGAATCAAGGAAACCACCGCCATTGTTCTTGTCGAAAATGGCGCAGTAGCCCCAGGGCTGCTCGGGGAAGGGCTGGACATCCTGGATCTCAACGACGAGCACGTCACCGGGCTGTGTTGGATGTGTTAATAATTTGGATCGCCGTACAATGACCCACATACTGAAAAACAAAAAAAGGAGATACAAACCTCAGTGCCAACGATCTCGATTGGGCCAGAGAGATAATGGATGCGCGAGAGATCGCAGTACTTGATGTCGTCGGCGGAGTCGTTGTTTCCGATCTGACCACCGGTCCAGTCAAGGCACTCAACCTTGACGACCTCGCCCGGCTCGATTGTTGCCTGGGGAATTGAAAATATGAGTTAGTCCAAAGCTGAAAACTACAACGGCAGAACGAGCGCGAGCCAGCACCAGCACCAGCACCAGCACCACTTACCGAAAACGGAATGTCGGGATGCCATCTGTTGTGGAGCTGGGGCTGTTCCCAGGCGGGCTTGTTGAGGTCTGCTTTCACGGCGGTGCGGATGGCCTCTGAATTGGAGATGATTGAGAGTCAGCGAACGAGCGGCGCGATAAGGAGCAGCGGCACGCAATTGCGAGCCACGAAGCAGACAGAACGCACGCTTTCCCATTGTGGAGGTCGACGGACGAGTGTGTGAGTGATGGAGAGAACCGGGAAGACGGCGGAGACTGGGGACCTGCAGGGCGGTATAGCGGGGGAAACGTATAAGAAGGGCGAGCAGTGCAATGGACTTTGCCCGCCAGCGTCGGGGTGGTCGAGCTCCACTTATCTGTTATCGCGTCGCCCGCCAATTGAATATCGGCCCTGCGCCGCACACTTTATATGGGCCCGCCGCACACAGGGTAACAGTCATCCCCAAACAGAGCGGCCAGATAGGACTCATTGGCCCAAACAGGCAAATGAACGCAGAACTTCTTTGCCATTGGCCCGGCCATTCTCCGCAGACACACGGGCTCGCAGTCTACGTTTCCCTTGCCGCTCCAGTACGCCTTTCCTCGAACGTCACGACATATACAAACAATGGGTAAAGGTGTGTATGACCGCGGTATGCTGTAGCTTGTGTAGTATCCAGAGCTAACAATAACTGCAGAGGCAATTCCTACCGCGATCAAGATCGACTTCTCCAAGAAGCCGTACGAGCAACCTGGCGTCCACAACAGATGGCACCCCGAGATTCCCTTCGCCTCGACCGTCAAGCCTGGCGAGGTCTTCCATGTCGAGTGCTTTGACTGGACCGGTGGCCAGATTGGAAACAACGACTCCGCCGACGATATTCGTGCGCTCGAGCTTGACGGCGTGCATTTCCTCTCCGGCCCCATTGGTGTGGAGGGTGCAGAGGTAATTTTTCCTTCTATTGTATCCAACTTCTCAGCACTCGCTCATCACCAATTGTAACTCGTAGCCCGGTGATGTTCTCGTCGTCGAGATCCAGGATATTCAGCCCTTCGAGGACCAACCATGGGGCTACACCGGTGTGCTCGACGTCACGCAGGGACCTTCGCTTCTCGACGACCTTTTCCCAGAAGCCATCAAGGCTATCTGGGACTTCGAGGGCATCTTCTGCTCCTCGCGGCACATCCCTCACGTCCGCTTTCCCGGCCTGATTCACCCCGGTATCCTCGGCACCATGCCCTCGGCCGAGCTCCTTGCCAAGTGGAACCAGCGCGAAGGCGACCTCTTCCACAAGCACGCCGCGATCGATTCGCCCTTGCAGGTGGCTCGTCTGCCGCAGGAGACGGGCACGTATGCGGGCGCGTCGATCTCGCCCGAGGCTTTCGCGAACGTCGCAAAGGACGGCGCACGCACGATCCCCCCGCGCGAGCACGGAGGCAACGCCGACATCAAGAACCTGTCTCGCGGCTCAAAAGCTTACCTGCCCGTCTTTGTCAAGGGTGCGGGCCTGTCCATGGGCGACTTGCACTTTTCTCAGGGCGACGGCGAGATCTCGTTCTGCGGCGCGATCGAGATGGCCGGCATCATCACGCTAAAGTGCTCCATCATCAAGAATGGTGTCAAGGACTTTGCCATGAACACCCCGATGTTCCTGCCGGGCCCCGTCGAGGCCCACTACGGACCGTCGCGGTACCTGACCTTCGAGGGTATCTCTGTTGACGAGAACGGCAAGCAGCACTTCCTTGACGCGCACGTCGCGTTCAAGCAGGCCGTGTTGAACTTGATTGCGTATTTCAAGCAGTTTGGCTACACAGGCGAACAGATCTACCTGTTGCTCTCTGCCGCACCTGTGCAAGCGCACATCGCGTCGATCGTGGATATCCCGAACTCCTGCATGTCCATCGGCATCCCGGCTGATATCTTTGACTTTGATATCATGCCGAAGGAGGGCGCGCCCGAGAAACTCGACATGGGCTCGTGTGCATACCTCACGGAGAAGTAGAGTAGATGTAGTTAGTGTGGCTTTGTTTCGTTTTTGTTTTCAATAACTGTTAAGGTATATATAATGACAATAAATCCAACGATGAACATGTTCGACATCATGCTGCCAATTTGCACGTGATAATTCAGATCAAACGTTCCGCATCAGAATTGCAAGATTATTATTGTCTCTCCTTCCAATTCCTTCCAATTGGCTCAAACACAGACGACGATGCCGACTCCAAGCCGAAGCTTTTCGACGTCGTTGATTCTTTGCTGTGAGTGATTCTGGAGTTGGTTCGCATGGTTGGCGTGTCGTTCAACACCGTCTAACAACGCCGTCATCACCAGCGACGTCGTTCTTCCTGGGCGCGATCTTCGTGAACTGGACGTACGATCACGGCACGCTCTGGACGCCCGAACCCACTACGGCCGCTTTTGAGCGCTCAAAGCAGCATTACAGCCTACTTGCGTCCGAGCCGGCGATCATTACCAATGCGTTTCACTTCATCGTCGGCCTGGGCCTTCTCGGCTTCGTCATCAAGCTCTACAAGCCGTCCGAATCGAACAAGCTCTTCGACGGCGGCTCGCTCGTGCTGTACATGGCGGGCCTGATCATCTACCTCACGAACCTGCGCGGCGGGTTTGTGAGTGTCTTGTCTGGCGACTGGGGCGACGTCGACGAGCGAACCGGCCTCAACGTCATCGCCGCCAGCCAGGTCATCATCGCACTGACGCTCATTGGTGTGCTCGGTTTGCAGGTTGGCCAGTACTGGGCTGAAGTCCAGGACGAGGAGGAAGAGGAGCGGTTCAACGCGGAGCGGCGTGAATTGCGCGAAAAGCACGCGAAGCAGTCGGCCTCGTCGTCTTCTGATTCTCCGGCGTCAGCAGAGAACAAGAAGGACCAATGAATGCATTTAATATAAACTTGTATCACCAGCCAATATAGTCGATTCTCCCTTTTTCTTGTTTATTTCACCTTTGGTATTTTGCTTTATTGTGCAATTGGGGGCTCAGGGCAGGCACAGTTCGCATTTCCAGCGTTGGGTTCTATTTTTTGGCTTCAAGTTTCTTTGGCAACTATTTCATTTATAATCTACAGATTGTATAACTAAGAATACAATAAAATATTATGGTACGAACAATTACAATTGTTTGCTCAGCCTCGACTGCTCATTCTGGAACCAACCAAAACCATTTTCTAATGCTATGATAAAGCAGCCTACTCCGTCTCGGGTATGTACTCCGCAATTGAACTTCCCTTATGCGACATCGAATATTCCACAAGTGGATCGAGATTCATCGCCGCGAACCTGGACATCGCTTCGACCGTGTCGTCTTCTGGTCCCGCGTCGGAAGCGCTTACGTCCAAAGCCGGCGTGAGCGCGTCCGAGTCTGCAGGAGACCTGGCCAGTGCATGATCCGACGCAAAATGAGCGTGAGGTGCTAAACTCGACACCGCAGTCGCCGACTCAGCGGCGCCGGACGAGTCAGACGGTGGCCGTACAGACTTCTCGTCCTCAGAAGCCACTGCATCCGCAAATGACGACGTCACCGCTTGCGGATACGAAGACATCGCCGCGGCAGCCCACGCGTTTGATGACTCCGCGATCGTCTGCGCCCATGAGGACAGCGTCGCGCTCGCGGTCTCCTTGAAACTGTCGTACGCAGACGGCGCGGCGTCTCCTTGTGGAGCGTATCGTAGGTTGTCGCCTTGTGACTGGGCAACTTGGCTCTGGTGGCGGTGGTGTTGCTGCTTTGGGGTGTTGTGGTGGTTATGGTGCTGAAACTGCTGCTGCTGTTGCCGCCGTCTACTCTGCACGGCCGCATGCGCCGTCGCGGTACTTCCGATGCCCGCGAGTGTGACAATGGACATCTCCTCCTCGGTCCTTCCAAAGACTTCGTGCCACCATCTAATGTTTTTCGGGTCCGGGAATATCACCCTCTCTGCACCATTATCGTGAGCATCCAGCGCAGGATTGTACCGCGGATTCACAAACTCTTTCTTGCGCACGACAAAGTAGTCCCAGACGCTCTGAGCCCTGTGAGACACGTCCGCATCCAGGCGGTCCTTCTCGTTGTTGTATAAAAACGTGCCGTATTGGCACGAGTACAGATGATAGAGCATTCGTCGCAGGAACCGTTCCTGGAACTCAAACCGATCCGGGAACTGACGCAGAAGCTGGTACACGCAATCCAAAAACTGGTGGAAAATCGGCGCCGTGTACTTGAGACTCGCACCGCTGCCGTTCCCGCTGGTGACTTCGCCATTAGCATTCACTCCGCCACCTCCGCCACCACCACCGCCTCCGCCGGCACCACTAACAGCGGCAGCTTTCTCAGCCGCCGACTTCGCGACCGAGAGTACGCTACTAAACGCCTTTTCCGCCGTCGACATCTGGGAGCCGTTCGGACCGCCTTTGTCGGACACCTGCACGAACGCCTTCTCGCTGGCGAGAAAGCCGCAACGCTCGGCGAAGCGGTGGCCGAACGATATCCACTCCTTCTCGACAAGAACTATGAACCCGTCGATAGTTCTGAAATATGGATCGAGAAATATTTGGGCGAGCGATGACAGCTGTGCAGTGCGGTCCCAGCCGTCGGAGCAATGCACAAGCACATGCGAGTGGTAGTAGTGGATGCGCTGACCCATGAGGACAGCGCCTTCCATTACAGTGGAGATATGCTTCAGCCATCCGGACTTGTACAGCAGCTCCCTGTTCGGCGGCAGAGGAGTAATGTCGCTGTCGCGAAGAGCCTCGTAGACCTTATTCAAGGAGTCGCGCATGACGTGGATGTTATCGATGCCGAGAAATACCTTGCGCGCAAACTTGTAGTTCTCCATGTTCTCTGAGCCGGCGCCTAGCGCTGTCTGCGCGTATGCGTTTGTCGTTGGCCGCGCGTCGACGATGAGGTTTTCCTGAGACGCGCCGTACACGTTTGCGACCTGCGTCGTCGAGAATATAGCATGAATGAATCGCTCGTCCTGCGCGGACCTGTTCTGCTTCAGGCCTACGAGGGGCTGTGCGCACCGGGTGATTGTGCAGTTGTTGAGTTCGTGGATGTAGGACAAGGACGGGATGCGTGCCTTCGACCGATATTTGCCGGCGTACTGGAGAACTGAATCTGGGACGGATGACGGAACCACTAGAACTGACGGATATGTTGAACAAAATTCAAATGTAGAATTGATGTTGGATATGCGCCAAGAGGTGTTCGTCGTACCGACACCCATGCGCTGAAATTCCTTGATGGGGTCATAGATAGTCCACGTGTTGACGTTACGCTCAGCGGAGCCAGGGTGATAGTAAAATGCATAAAGATGGTCCACAGATGCTGAAATACTGTTAGAAAGAGTGCCTGCTTTGAGGCTGCAGCAGAATGAGAGCATTCGACTTACGGACACAGGCGAGAGCTAGGAGCGTGTCATATACAGCTCTCGAGTCGCTTTCATTTGAGAAATGCAGAGCCATGAAGGCGAAGTCGCGACATCGTATCCGCAGGGCAGAAAAGCCGGTGAAAGCGCTGTATGGACGCCGCTCGACGAAGGCCATGATGGGGTAGCATACCCATACTTCGCGGGGAGCCGCGCCCGGCTTTGCGTTCTCCGGTGGGTCGGCGCGAAAGATGAGATGGTGGGTCGTGAGATGCAAAGAGCCAGGCGTGTGCACGCCTCGACGGACAAGCTCGACGTTGTTGACCTGGTTGATCATGTTAATTGGAAACTCGAGGGCTCGGCGTAGAATGTGCAGTGGCAGCAGGCGGCGAAGAGAGCACGAGAGGGCCAGCGGATGGTGACGCGCAAGTCGCTAGTCGGCATTCACCTAAGCTCTGCGCACTCGCACAGATGGACCAAACAATATGCTGCGAAATCTATCGCAAGACGGAGCGGCAATGCAAGGTTGACCGGTCTGGTTGTGCGGGCGGGTCGATATCGATAAGACGGCCGCCGAGGACTGCAAAGCCCTCGAGGGCTGGATTTGTTCGCCGGGTAAGTTCATACAAACCTCACCGCATGAGTCGTGTCCCTCTCGCTGCCTTCTGCCCTGCTTCTGTCGTCCATACACGCGTCCGCCGACGCGCACAAGGGTGGGATGGCAAGCCAAACGAGAATACTTACGAGCGTGATCTTGATCTTGTCGAGATCGTCCGTAAACCGGCTAGCAAACCTGGGAGGGGATCGGGTGGACAGACTAGCCATGGACAACTCACTGCTCTTTACTAGCACCGTATTCGACTGAGCCCAATTCTCAGACCGCGCTGTGCACTCGGCGGGATATGGAGGAGAGAGCAAGATACCTGCGGATGAGTGAGTGAGGTGGCGGACGGAATAGTCCTTGTTTGTGCCTGGTGGATTTCAGGGGAGGACGAGGTCTGTCGCCAGACCGGCCAAGTAGACACGACGTACTCCGTCTTCACTGGCGTGCCTGCCGTCTTCTTCTTCCTTTCGACGAGATCGTCGTCTTTCAGATGCCAGTAAGGGCTTGTGCGATATGCGATATGCGATACGTCCAGGAATCAGGTGTGCCTTGCGAGAGCAGCAGCAGAACAAGCCCCTCGGCTCTGTCAGCGCTAGACCGTCCTCGGGGCGTCATTCTCCCAACGGCCCGGGCATTGCTCCCAATGGCCCAAAGTCCCCCAAACCCGGTCCCGGTCCGCCATCCCGTCCCCGTTCCCCATTGCACCACACACCCGCCCTCCCCAACTTCTGCCAAACACCGCCAATAGCTCTCCGCCGGCCACGTCTCCGACGGCGTACTCACGCAGTAGCAGCAGGAATGGGCCTGCAATACAACGTGTACCTCGACGACAACATCTACGCCTGCAAGGTGTGCAACACCCACCTCTCCAAGATATCCGACATCGCGTCCAAGGTCTGTATCTCCGTCCTGCTCCGATCGCCTGGCAAGCCCCGCTCACTCTTCTGTGTGTGCCCAGAACTTCCGCGGCCAGCATGGAAAGGCGTATTTGTTTCACCAAGTGTGAGCCTGCTCCCCTGTCTCTGTCTCTTGTGCGGGGTGGCCTGTGCGAGGTTGCTAACCGAAGAACGCCTTTGCAGCGTCAATGTGACCTTGTCAAAGCCGGAAAACAGGTCCATGATGACCGGCGAGCATACCGTTCGTGATATCTGCTGTCGTCACTGCGGCACATGTGTGGGCTGGCGCTATGACTATGCCTTCGAGCAGTCCGAGAAGTACAAGGAAGGCAAGTTCATTCTCGAGGTCGAGCTCCTAGTGCACCTCAAGTGACCTTGCCCCTCGCTCGATTTCTTGCTGTCTGGTATGGAATCCCACCGTTGTTTTGCATTTTCATTGCATTGTTATCGGCGAGCCGTCTTGGTTATCCCATTTTTCCCTTCCCATTAGTTGCGTCGCCACTGTTGTGAGTCGGCGCGTTCCTTACTTCAGATCGAGCTCCTTTCCGGCTCTGCCGTTTCTCATTCCTCGCTGACGGCATGCTGATTTCCCGACGTAATTGGTTTCTTGCTTATATTTTTTTCTACTTCCTGTGTATATTTGGTCGTTTGGTTTTGCTAAGAAAACGTCATCCCACCCAACTCTCGCGTATATTCAGTACAGGCGTTTCAACATGGGTGTTTTGAGCTATAATATTTATAGGCAGGCAGTATGGTGTTCTTTTGGTTATTTGTTTGTCTGCTATTTTTTTTTTACAGTCGGTGACAGGGATCTGTTGGGCTTGTTTTGCTTTGGTTACTTTCAGTTTAGTTTTTGTTTTGGTCAAATGGGTCATTTATTTTTAATCTGTTTTTTGGGGTATCGGCCTGTTGCCCTTCTCTTTGTCTTTGAATCCCTTTTTTGTCTCCAGATTCACGACGAGAGAGCGATGGAAACAGAGTCCATGGCGCAGTGATTTGGCGTGTGCCGGCAATGTGTGAGATGTGGGAATTAACTTTTGTTAATGGCGTGCCAGCTGCTATTTTTGCATGTACTGGATCGCCTCGCAGTATTGGAACTTGGATTTCTACTTGTGAACAATTGCTATTGATTCGTTCTTATATCCATCAAACTACGTGCAATTTCTGCATTGCTTAATAGCCATTAACGGAGCTCACGTCGAATGGAAATTGGCCCCATGAAATAAAAAATTTTGCATGTACTGGATCGCCTCGCAGTATTGGAACTTGGATTTCTACTTGTGAACAATTGCTATTGATTCGTTCTTATATCCATCAAACTACGTGCAATTTCTGCATTGCTTAATAGCCATTAACGGAGCTCACGTCGAATGGAAATTGGCCCCATGAAATAAAAAAAATTCGACAGGCGCAGGATTCGAACCTACGCGCGGGGACCGCATTTGATAACCAGAACGTGAAATTCAAGTCAAACTCCTTAACCACTCGGACAGCCTGTCTACAAACTGATGCCAAATTTTAGCGCCGGTCGACCATACTCTACATAAAGTATCTAACTCATTCAGGAAGGTCACTTGCCTAAAATTGATTTTTTGTAAGATTTTAAGGCGTTTGTAGTAATGCATTATGGCTCTCGATGGACTAAAGGGCATGGTCAGAGTTTAACATTGCATTTTTCCTAGTTCTAGTGTCTAAACAACATTGACATCGGCTAGGGCGACTACTAATCTGCAAAGAGGCCCCAATTCTCAACCCCGACGGATGCGACCACGGCCCTGGCGACTTTCCTGACACGCGCTATGCTGTCGAGCACTACGCGCGTGCTGTCGATCCCGGCGTCGTCCGAGAACGCGCGCTCGATGTCGGGGCTGGACGGCTCAGCGTAGTTAAATGAAATGAGAATGTCGGTGGCCTTTTCCGGCAGGCGGATAAGGCCGAGGGCCAGGATCAGATACATCTCTTGATTTGGCTCGTGTGGTTTGTGGCCCCATTTTTCAACGATCTGGGTTCCGACAATGAGATATGCCGAGGCCGAGTCTCTAAAATGTGTCGCGTTCGCATGTCAGCGTAAAAAATTCTTTAGAGAATAATCAGCATGGCATGCCGCGGAGAACTGCATACGGTAGTTTTGGAACTTCAATCCTGTCGACACCAATAACGTTCGACCGCGATATGCTCGAATTTATACTCGCAATCTCGTCGTAGTGGGCCCTGACAGCCTGCAGGTCCTCGTCTTTCTCCTCCTCGGTCTGCGGTAATGTCTGCAAGGGCGACGACGGCGTCGCGCGCGAGGACGCGTGCTGTTCGAGCTCTAGACGCTCGACCAGCTCTATTATGATGGATACGTCTTGCTTCGAAGTCGACTCTTGCGAGACAAAGACTTCCTGGTTGTCCGGGACTTGTCTGAATGTGCTGTATGCATGAACTGTTAGAGACGTTCATTGGCGAAAAACTACTACTGCCACGCAAAATGACGTACCTGGCATCAATGAAGCCAAAGGGGAGATCAATACTGATTGCATCTCCAAATAGCGGTTGTAGTATAAACCTCGGAAGCGAAATATGCTCCTCCGTCTCCGAAAGCGCTTGTAGATACCGTGTCATTCGATATGAGTTTCTGTTTTGGCGACAAAAAAAATGCAAGCGCTCATGCGATGAGGTTTATCATGAGATGGATAAGCCGCACAAATGACGTTTTCCATCTTCATGCTCATGCGAACACAAGACAGCAACTACCACATTCTGTAAGAAAGCATGTCGGTTACCGTGAGTATTTGCCCGTCATCCTGTTCGTCCCGTTCTAGCTGCTGACCGCATTAGTTACACACGGATCTCGGGGATATCAAGATCGAAGTATTCTGCGAATCAGTGCCCAAGACCGCCGAGAACTTCCTCGCGCTCTGCGCGTCGGGCTACTACGACAACACCAAGATCCACAGAAACATTAAGGCGTTCATGGTCCAGATGGGCGATCCAACAGGCACGGGAAAGGGCGGCACGTCAATCTGGGGTGAAAAGTTTGAGGACGAGATCAAACCAACGCTGCGGCACAACACGAGGGTATGGCGTGTTCCTATTTCACTGTTCTGCTCGTCCAGTGTGTATATACTGAACTGGTTCCAGGGCATAGTGTCGATGGCGAACTCCGGTCCAGATACAAACGGAAGCCAGTTCTTTATTGTAAGTATTTTTCAGATCTGCTTATTCGTACCAGCAATGAGCTCTGTGCTAACCATAAAACTAGACATACGACAAGCATGTCCACTTAGACGGCAAATACACAGTCTTCGGCAAAGTAATCGACGGCGCAGACACGACGCTTACCGAGATTGAAAATCTCCCTGTCGACAAAAAGAATCGGCCGGTTGAGCCTGTGTATCTCAAGTCGGTGACCATACACGCCAATCCACTTGCCCTATAACTTGCCGTATTTCCGTTTGCAGCTGTAACTATATGGCACGGGTTAATATCTAGAACCGAATTTTTAGTGTACGATAGGGGTAGGCCATATCTTTTTGTAAATACTTTATACATCTAAATTAGAAAAATGCAGGTCTTTCTAACTGCCGTAACTAATTACATAAAACCGTACATACTCCGCCCACACGATAGCAAAAATAAATTTACAGAAGTGGTAACCAGCGCCGTTATACAAAATTATACATGCAATGCGAAGAAAAAAAAAACTGGGACAAATGCATAATACAATATAAAAACAGCAAAACCGTAAAACAAGAGCTGAGATTGGTGGTGAAAATTCTAAACTCAAGGACGAAGCAATCCTGTGACGGTGAACCATTCTTTCTCCAAGTCATTCCACACGTCATTTGCTATTCTTTTCGATTCCTCTTTGGAGCCTGACTTGGCCTCGATGTATACTTTCAGTTTTGGTTCGGTGCCACTCCCTCTCACCGTCACGCGCGCACAATCGTCGAGAACACAGGTGATCATCTCGGACGACTTCGTTACAGGCAGGAGCGGGACGTGGTCTGGCGTCGAGGAGTCGTATCCAACCGTCAGGTCTCGCCAGTATGTCACCTTGCGAGGTCCTATGGTAGCTGGGTATGTGTATTGATTGGGCTGGTCTGCCGGCGGGGGATTCATGGTGCGGATGGAGTGAAAAACTCGTGCCGTGACAGCTGGATCAAGAACGACGTAGTACGAGTTCTTGTCTTCGAAATAGCCATATTTTGAGTATATCTCATTCAGACAAAGCAGTATACCTTGAGCACGGGTCATGATTACCCCGCTGATTGTCTCCTCGATCCAGCTCAGAAGCTTAACGAACATGAGTAAGGCGGCGATTCCGTCCTTATCATGCGAGAGTCCCTTGAACATATACCCAATGGCCTCCTCGAACGCAAACAAAACATTGTAGCCGTCATTTTCAAGCGCCATTGAGCTATTGCCGAGCCACTTGAACCCCGTTAGTGTTTCCTCGTAGTAAAAGCCCTCCGTTTCAGCAAATGATCGCAGGATCTGGGATGACGCTGTGGAACTCAGCATCGCAATAGGCTTGGATTTCTTGTCCACAGTAGTATTGTACAGAAAATAAGCAAACAATATGCCAAGTTCATTGCCGGTGAGCTGCGTCCATGTCCCATCGGCGCCCTTAACCGCCGCACTAAATCTGTCGGCGTCAGGGTCACTAGCTAGCACAAGTGAGATGCCCCAAGAATCGGCCGTTTTCAGAGCAAGTGCGAGCGCACCAGCCTCTTCCGGATTGGGGAACTCCACGGTGGGGAAGTCAGGGTCGGGTTCAGCCTGTTCCGGCACGATAAACACGTTCACGTTGGGAATCGCGCCGACAAGAGCCGCGGCACGCTGAGTGTATGGCAGACCGACCCCGTGCATGGGAGTGTAGACGAAGCGCATCTTTGGGTTGACTGTGAGATTGTTTGTGAGCGCCTTGAGGCCGGCAAAGTACGTGTCGGCGACGCGGTCGAGAGGGCGCGTGACGAGCGGGGAGGTGTCAACGAGGGTCTTATCCCAGACCCAGGGTGCGAGGTTTTCTTCGATGCACTTTGCGATACCCACATCATGTGGTGGAATAATCTGGCAGCCGTTCGCCCAGTACACCTTGTAGCCGTTGTCCTGAGCGGGGTTGTGGCTGGCGGTTACCATTACTCCACACGCGGCACCCAGACAATCCACGCCGTACGGCACAAGTGGCGTGTGCACAAGTTTGTCGTAGAAGTGAACGCGGAAACCCTGGGTGATGAAGGCACAGGCGGCCAGGCGCGCAAAATCGTGCGAACCGTGCCTGTGGTCGTGGCCAATGACAATGCCGCGAGTCAGGGCGTCCGGGACAGTCCTGGCGACGTAGACCGCAAAACCTTGGGATGCTTGTAAGACTGTGAGCTCGTTCATACGACTGAATCCGGCTTGGATACGGGCACGGAGACCCGCTGTGCCAAACTGGATTCCTGTGGGGCGGAAACAGGTCAGCGCACGGAACGGCACAAAGCAGCCAATGATACGCAAAACATCATAGAACTCACGTATTCGAAGGCGACGCTCAAGCTCGGCGACGTTGCTGGCCTCGAGCAAGTCCTCGATCTCCTTCCTCGTGCTCGGGTTCTGTGCATGAGTGTTCATAGCTGTTCGCGTGCAGCGTAAACCACATATAGAAAGATACTGACCTGGTCGAGCTCCAGCCAGTCCGCCGCAAGCTCGCGGATGGACTTCTGGCTGGCCATTAAAGAGGAACTGAGGGCAAAGGAGAAGAGCGCGGGGACAGAAGGGAGGAGGACCCGAAGCCGGCGTATACTGGTGTGGTTCTCCGAATGCCACTTGACTTCATGTTTGCTGCACATAGCGCCGCTCCGGTCACGTGCTGTACCGCACTTGAACTCCCCGAACAGGAAAGCGATACACATTGCAAATCCCTCGCACAGCATCATGAACGCGTGCCCGCCGCCTGTGCCGGCCTCTTTGCGCATCACGCATGTGTATTACGATGCGGACGACTGGATTGCAACCGCGTTTGCATGGATCTCGCTTGCGCCGCAAGCCATGCTGGTAGCATACGTCACGCTCATCTTCTCCCGGCGCGAGGCGGAAACCATTCTTCTCTTTGCGGGCCAGCTCGCGTGTGAAGCTCTCAATTTGCTGATCAAACATTTTGTGCGAGAGGAACGACCTCGATATCACGACCCAGCCGCTCCGGACTTTGGCATGCCGTCCGCGCACGCGCAGTTTATGGGGTTCTACACGGCGTATTTGCTTGTGTGGATGTATAGGTGAGCACTGCTCCGGGAGATGCCGTGTATCTTTCGATGCCGATGCTAACAATGCAAAACCGGATAGCGTGCATCATTTTTCCCCCGCGAAGCGTCGCACTCGCGCTGTTGCCCTTGTGCTGCTGACATTGGCGGTGTGCTGTTCGCGCCTGTATCTGCACTACCACACGCTTCTGCAGGTTGTCGTCGGCCTTGCACTCGGCATTCTTACAGGCTCGCTGTGGTACTTGGTCGTCCTTGTTTTGCGCATGACGGGCATTGTAGCGGTCGTTCTGGAGACATCAGTCGCACGCGCGCTGTGTATAAAGGACACGGAGCTATACCGGTCCCACGTAAAGGAGGAGCACCGGGAGTGGCGCCGGATCACAGAGCTCAGTCGACGAAGGTCTTAGACACCTTCTTTTATTTTCATGACGCGCAATATTTGAACAGTACATGTATCCATTTGTGTTATTTTTAAAGTTCTCTATAGACTGCATTGTTTCTTTTTGTATCATCTTCCGAATTGGGGCAGCGTACAACAGGGGGGGCCCTGGAAGATGGCCCACCAACTAGTAGTTGGACCCTTAACTGCTTGTTCTAGAAATTCTCCGAAGTTCTTTTTTTTCGAATTTATTCACTTCTTTTGCCATATTTTGTATCGTCCTTGTGCTCCTTCTGAATACCCATCCTGGCTTGCTCTGGGCTATGCTTCTACTGTCGCTATTGTTCCAGTTCACGCTGCACTCACTAGCCAGCGCCGGCATTGTGAGTCTCCCCATCGCGCCGGTCACGTTCTCATGGACTTGCTCGTCGGGACTTGTCCGCAGTCACAGGAACTGCATTCGCCGGTCTGCTAAACTATCATATACCTCGCGCCCATCTCAATCGGCACTCCTGAACAGTCGTTCTACGTCGCCGTATCTACCGATGCTGCAGACACCTGGGTGCATGACTCCTTTTCATGTGCATCGGTGGCGGCGTCGTACTGTCCTGCGTTCAACGCGTCGACTTCGTCCACGTTTGCTAATATTTCCACCCCTTTTTCGCTGACGTTTGAAGACGACACAACCGCCGCTGGATATTTTGGTGCCGATACCGTTGTTGTCGCCGGCACCACGGTCGATTCCTTCCAGTTTGGCTACGCGACATCCGGGAATGCCTCGTACGGCGTCATGGGTCTCGGACTCATAACCAACGAGGTCGCGACGGAGAATTATGGCAACATGCCTTTGCGGTTCAGACAAGACAACGCCACAAGTTTAAATTCATATTCGCTCTGGCTGAATGACGTCAAGGCCTCATCCGGCGCGCTTCTCTTTGGCGGCGTTGATTTGGGAAAGTTTGCGGGAACGCTACATGTCGTCAACGTATATCCATAGATCGCAGGCGGGTACAAGCACTTTAACATATCCATCACGAGCCTATCCGTGCGAGTCCTGTCGTCCAACAAACAAGTCAACGTGTTTGGCGGTTCATCTCCCGCGATCTCATCCATCTCGCAAGTGTTTGCAGTCATAGATTCTCGGTCCGCATCGTCTGCTTTACCGTCGAATGTGCTGCAGCAGATTGCGAATTTGTACGGGAGCACCGGATTCAGCTCAACGTACAACATGTACGAGTTTACATGCTCGTTGATTCCGTCTGGATACGAACTTGTCGTCGAATTCGCCAACGTCCTGCGAATCCCTTTTTCGCTTGACCATCTGTTTTTCCGGCTCGAGACATCCACTGACACTTGCGTGTTGCATATCCAGCCAGAATCTTCGTACTCTGTTGTCGGCCAGGCCTTCTTGCGTGGTTTATATGTCGTGTTTGATTTGGATCATATGAAGGTCGGACTGGCTCAATCTGCACTGAACTCAGACATAACCAATGTCATTGCGCTGGAGGATACGGGCATTCCGACCACGCTCACGGGTGTAGGAAGTGCGTCCACGCTGCCGCCTGTCACGTCTACTATATCTGGCGCATTCCTCACTACCATCGTGACAGTAGTCAAGTTACCGCCATCGTCAGGTTCAACCGCGACAGCCTCTAGGCCGACATCAGCAAGTGGCCTCGACATAGTGGCAACCGCTGAAAACGGGGGCCTCATAGTTCTCACTACCATTACGGAGACGATCGTAACGACCGACGCCTCGTCTACTCCAGGTGCTGCTGGGCCAAGTCCGACCACCGCATCTCCACAAACAAACTCACCGACAATTACGATATTGTCCACTGGTACTGATTTTGTCGTGCTGCCTACGTTTGTCTTGTCGGTCAAGGCAAATGGCGGGATTAGCGTATTTTCATTTGGCAGCGATTCAAGCCAATGGTTGGCGGCATTGTGCTTTAGTTGGACGATATGGTATTTACTGGTGATCTAAAAATTGAGTAGGGTTGTAAGGGAAAATTGGCCATGAGCAACAAATATCATACACCTTCGCATATATCATAGCTGGACTAGATTATTATTAGAATATATTATACATTGAACGTCACAGTATGGACGAATATTTTACTTGATGCAACACTACTCCATCATACCTGTACACCGCAACTTTAAAAAATGCATGCAAGAAGAATTGCCTTACGCCTACAAAGTCTCAATGACAACCGCACTCGCACCACCGCCACCGTTGCAAATTGCAGCAACGCCAATCTTTCCTCCTTCCTGCCTCAGCACGGACGAGAGCGTGACGATGACTCTCGCGCCACTGCAGCCGAGCGGATGGCCCAAGGCGACGGCGCCGCCGTACACGTTGACCTTTGCGGGTGATAGGCCGAGGATTTTTGTGTTTGCGCAGCCGACGACGGAGAAGGCCTCGTTGAACTCGAAAAAGTCGACGTCTTCGAGCGCGATACCGGCGTGCTTTAGTGCCTTAGGCACAGCCAGCGAGGGCGAGGTCGTGAACTTGACGGGGCTCTGTGCAGCCTCGCCCCAGCCGCGCAGCTTGGCGATGGGAGTGAGGCCGAGCTCGGCGACCTTCGCTGCAGACACGAGGACGAGGGCCGCAGCGCCGTCGTTCAGCGGCGACGAGTTCGCGGCGGTGACCGTGCCGTCTTTCTTGAAAACAGTACGGCCGGCCTTGAGCTTCTCGATGTTGAGGTTGCCGGACTCTTCGTCGACAGCAATTGTCTTGCCGGGCTTTCCCCGGAATCCAGGAATCTCGACCGGGGCAATTTCGTCTGCGAATTTACCTTCCTTGAACGCTCTTTGCGCACGCTGATAGCTCTCAATAGCAAAGTTATCCTGGTCCTCTCTCGTGACCTCGTGGGTCTCGGCACACACCTCTGCAGCGTCGCCCATAAACGAATGGTCATACGCGTCCTGCAGACCATCTCGCTGCAGTCCATCAACCAGCTGTCCATTGCCGTACTTGATACCGTTACGCACAGAGACGTAGTGAGGAACGTTGCTCATGGACTCCGCACCGCCGACAACAACAATCTCCGCATTGCCAGTCATGATGGTCTGCGCGCCAAAGATGAACGCTTTCATGCCAGACGCGCACACCTTGTTGATCGTGGCCGCGACAACATGGTCGCCGAGACCCGCTTTGAGCGCGACCTGGCGCGCCGGCGCTTGCCCAAGGTTCGCGCTCATGACGTTGCCGAAATAGAGCTCCTCGACGGCCGAGGGATCGACCTGCGGGACCTTCGCAAGAGCAGCTGTTCGCCATAGCTTGTCAGCGGCCAATTCGTTTGTAAACCAAGCAGCGGGTTATAGGACATACCTTTGACGGCATGTGCTCCCAGTTCAGTCGCGCTGAGGGACGACAGACTGCCCAGCAGACTACCCAGCGGCGTGCGCGCCGCAGAGACAATGTAAACTTCACGAGGATCAGCAACCATCTTCGAATTGAGGGACGATAATAGAGCAAGAAGACGAGGAAAGGACCGTGATGTGGTGCCAATAATATATGTGCCCGCGATGGAACAGGGTCCCGGTTCTGATTACACGCGTGACCCGGACGCCGGCGTAGTGTCCAGCACGCACCTGAGTGCACGCGTAACTCACGGCACGGAATAACAGCGCGCGCGTAACTCGCAGCACGCACCCCCCAACGCCGCCGGCTCGCGTCTCGGGTTCGGGGTCGGATTCGGGTCTCTATCGGACATAGACCGCTAATCTGATCCGGTGGCCCACGATTGTCTGTCATTGAATAATCGCGACCGTCGTTGATGATAAAATCACGGCCTGTTTGATACCATAATCATCATGTATGATGTGTATGCTGATAATTCCCTCGGTCCATGATACTGAATATCCCTAGTCCTCACTCCCTGTTCATGTCTGTTGGGGTGCATAGTTGTGTGTGCTAGCTGTGTCGGTTGAGTTACGCAGTTATAATTGCTTCACTAATATTTGCTTTCCTATTTGGTCCATATTAAACTACTAAACTGGGATGCTCGAGAAACTTACCAATTGCTTGAGAGAGTCACATTCCCCAGTCAAAGAATCGACAAACTCTTATGGTGCATATAAATCTTGACAATCAGTTTTCCGAATTTTTATATTCAAAGTGTGTCTCTATGACGCTAAACTCGTAATTCATATCATACAGCAACCCTCAGCGCATTAGAACATAATCTTCACCATTGCTAAGAGTCTTTTTTTTCTCCAAAACACCTCAGAAACCCATAATCAGTGTTTCCGACTCTTCTTTCCTGATTTCTTTGATGCCTTTTCCAATTTCTTCATCTCGTCATCGTATATCTCCGTCGCCGTGCCCGAATCGCCTCCTTTGCGCTTCCTACTCGCACCGTTGCTATTTTTAACACTCACGACACCTTTTCCATCCTTAGCTATCCGTCCAGCAAGGCGGTTGGAAATATCCCAATCCGCGGGGTCGGTGTTGATAGCGTACTGCGAGAGATCAAGCGAGTTGATCAGCTGTTTCTGCTTCTCGCGCAGCTCGCCCAAAACCTCCGCACCTGCGTCAGCGAGGTCATCCGCAAGCCGCTGAGTCATTGGTGCAAAGCCAGAGACTAGCTCATCGTTGAGAATTTCGTCGTCTCCGAGGATCTCTTCTTCATCCTCGTCTTCCTCAAGAACGGCGCCGGTGCTTGCTTCCTGTTTGACCTTCGAGTCCTTCGTGGGCTTTGTGAACATGCTAGACTCAATTTCCCTTTCCTGCACGCCTCTGAAAAACGTAGAGACTTTTCGCACGCTCTTTGCAAACATTGCGAGGATCTGGTTACTCGGCAGTTGAAGCTCCTTCTCGATGGCCGTGACGTCCTTCTTTTGCAATCCAATGCCCAGTAATATCGCAGCCTGGATTGCTGACAACTTGACTTCGCCCTGCTCGGCACTGCCCTCCTCATCCGCAGAAGCTGCACGCAGTTTATTCTGGAAATACTGCTGCGCAATAAGGGGAAGTAGATCCACAATAACATGGTAGTCCAACAAATTGTTTGCGTAGGATTCCAATCGTTTGAGATCATACGGCGAAAATAGCGCATCCAAGTCAGCTTTGCTTACGGAGCTCTTGTCGCTGACGCTCGCAGATTCCAGCACCGACAATCCGGTGACAACCTGGAAGTCGCGGAACTCGAATGCCAAAAGCTGAATAAACCGCTTCTTGAAATCTGCCGTGAAACCATCTAGCCAGGCATCACTGCCCCCGGCGGATGGTAGAACCTTGACCATCACGCATGTGTGTTCTCCCGTCAGCTCGTTCGGCGTTTGACGCAAATACACAGGTCTGAAACCACCACGTTTCCAAAATTTCAGCAACTGAGCAGTCAAACCATAAGATACGCCGAGATAATCCAGCTTCGAAGGTGCCTTTTCGGATAATTTCAACAGCAATGGCGGCATGCTCTTAGGGTCGCGCACTTTCAGCTGTTCCGTCTGTAACGTCGCTTCCGCGCCCGAGCTCTCAAGTTCTTCATCTGTCACACGTGGAAACGATGCCTCGCCGGCAGACATACTAGATGTCGAATCTGTCAGCGGAGCGAACTTCCCTTCAAAGTACTCCGTCAACAATTCCAACGAGCGTGAGCCATAACCCATTTTCGTGTACTCTGGGTGGGTCGCGATACGCACCACACGGGCGCCTGACAGCGTGCCAAATTCCGAGTCCTGAAACTGCTGCGACACGATCCATGGAATCAAGTCACCGCCTGCACGCTGGCCTCGGTTGAGGTTGTTCATGATGCTTTGCTTGGAAATCTCGCCTTCCAGCGCAAGCTGCACAACACAAAGCGGTTCCGGCAGGCGATGGTCTGACTCGTCCGTCGGCGGTAGGAGAACAAACAGCTGGTGCGCCGGCGCGTCGCTCAACAACTGCAAATCATTAGGCGAGTTTTTGTAATGGCTCGCGACGTATAGCGACATCATTCTGTGCAGGAAAGCCTCGGAAATAGGATGATAGGAAAAAAGCGTATCCCGATTGACAAAATAAAGCTGGCACTCGTTCGGATGTGAAAATCGCTTCTTCCCCGTTGTAGAGGAGATGCTTGGTGGGATAGTTGCGTCAAGGCATAGTAAGCCATTCAGCCACTTCTCAACTGGATCGCCCGGTGCGTATCTGATGGGCTCGTTCAACTCGATTTCACGAAGCGTTCTGCTTCCCAGACCAGACGGCGAATCCTTAAAGCGCGACAGTTGCTTTCCAGATCGGTCGACGATGGAGGACCCATTTGCTGAGCCTTTATCGCCGCCCTCCTTCTTAGCAGAGATCATGCGAGACTGCTCGCGAAGCTGCTGAATAAGCTTCAGAGAAAGTGAACGGCCGGTACCCTCATAGCCGTTAATCGTTGACGCCATAAACACGAGGTATGGACCTAGCAATTTTCGAACCAATGGGAGAGGAATGGCAGCTGCTTCGTCAATTACGACTAGTTCAGCCTGGCCGAGCACTTGGGCATCATGTGGTTGTATATACTGGATTGTCTGGCGATGTGACCGGAAAATGTTAACACGAACAATAGCCTTATTAAATTCTGGATCCGTGGACTGCAGAATGTCGTAATCCAAATGCTCGTCGTATCCGAGCGCATCGAATCCCTTGAAAATAAACTCGAACAAAGTCTTCAAATTCTCCGGACTCGGCGAAGTTATGAAAATGTTGGAATAGCCATGCGACACAGCAGCGGCGACAGCAAGACCCATTGCAGCAGACTTTCCTCGACCACGTCCAGCGGTAAGCGCGACGGTTCCACGCAGTGTTTTTTCTGAAATTGCGTCAACAAAGGTTGTAACCGCCTTGGCCTGATCAACAGTCTTCGTGACAGCCACCAGCGAGCCAGCAGGCTGCACATCCTCTAAACTAGCTTTCAGTTCCATCAGTTGTTTAGCTTCTTTCGACAAACTCTTGTGCTCGTCATCCTCATCCTCGTCATAGGCAATCGGCAAAGCCTTCACGTTCTTGGCGCCAGAGATCGGCAGGACATTCAATTCATCATCGACAACCAAGCATGTCTCGCAACTACCCAAGGATAGAATAAATCGCTCGTTGAATCGCGCGACAACATCGTCGTGCGCTTCGGTTCGGTAACGGGAGTGGATATCCATGGTCATTGCGTAGAGCTGCTTCAGACTGGTCATGGTCTTGAGCAGAATAACAACAAGTCCGCCGCCTTCCACGGTCTCAATTGTTCGTGCCAGGAGATTTGGCGTGAGAGCTTCAAAGTCTTGAAGAATGCACATGCCGAAGGTGTTGCCCAATATCTTCTCTGTCTCCTTGTAGAAGACATATCGAATATTCTGCAAGCTGACAAACAATTCGAAGGGGTCTTCTGAGTTTGCTTCACGAACACCACGCTTAATATCCTTCTTAATTTTTGTCTCCCGCTTTTTTCGATGACTGGAAAGAGAAAGAGATGTTAGTAAGAATAAAAGGCTGACAAGTTACCAGAAGGGAAGCTTTTTACCTCGTGAACCCGAGGAGCTTGTTTTTGTACGCCCATAAAACTGACTTGTTCATTTTTATGTCCGCCGAAGACAGCAAATAATGAAGATTAGGTAGCTGATCTCGAGCATGATCTCCTATTATGACGAAGAAGCTGCGCTTTCGTTCCTGTGTTCCAACATGGTTAGTTTTATTTGACCAGCGAAAGCAACCTGGGCGGATCCTACCTGCACATTATTTCGTATAAGCGCCGGGATGCGCGAGTCGATCTGTTTCTTCACCATGACTGAAGGCTATCTCTCGAATGACCGCCGTGGACGT
Organism: Lipomyces sp. NRRL Y-27488; assembly: GCA_030556275.1. NCBI lineage: Eukaryota > Fungi > Ascomycota > Lipomycetes > Lipomycetales > Lipomycetaceae > Lipomyces > Lipomyces sp. NRRL Y-27488. The sequence continues at coordinate 51,594 of JAKTPS010000066.1, forward strand.
CTAGGACTGTGTGTAGAAATGCGTCTGTCAATGATCTCATGGACACGATGGAAAAATGTTTATTGAGTGCCGAATGAATTTTTTTAGCCCTTGCCCAGGTCGGTTGGGAGAAATAAAAATCGTGTCAGGGGGATAACACTTTGAATTGAGGTCACCTTCTTTCCTTCTCATTCTTTCCGACATGAATAAGATGCCTGTGGAAAACAAGTTCTTGTGCAATTTGCATTTCAGTGCGAGCGTCTGGTACCAAGTTGCCTAAGCCATTCTCTCTCTCATGCTTGGTCTCTCGATCGCGCCGATAACGGCGATGCCTTCGCGATCGATGTCTTCAGCGCAAGCGCGAGCGATGCCTTCATTGGCGCAATTGCCAGACCAAGCATGGTGAGTGAAATTCTTTGTCAACTCTGGCAACAGGGACACGTATTTTCATGTTTTGCAGTTTCAGCAGACAGCAAGAGACCTATAAGCAATTGTTGTGGCCATTCACATATGATCTCTACACTTTCTTATATAGTTTTCAGCTCACATGTTAGGACGGCCGCCTTGAGGGACGTCTTCTTCATGTCGTACTCATCATATATGTTTGGAATAATGGCTGTTAGTATATCTAGAGATTTTGCAATGAAAAATAATTTAACAACCAAAAACTTCGTACATGACTCTCTAACTCATTACCCCTTTAACCCAACCGTCTCTTGCTCCGTTGCAACCCGCAGACGCTCTTTTCTCTTTCGTTAAAAGGAAACAGAACTGCACAACAAATTGCAGAGATTACTATGTAGTAACTAACAATCAAAATCTACTACTCGTGAAATGATCCTCACGTCTCCTCCCATCCTCCTTGACAACTATTTCGTTGAACTGACTATTTCAATATTAAAGAGCCCAGAAGAGCTATGAATATGTTACAAAATAAGTATGGAATGGGGTCAACTAATTACAACTGAAGTATGAAATCAAAACACATCTTATCGCCTATCCAATATAACCAGCGCCATTAAAACCAACATCTCAGGAACACCATATTGTATGGCATCCTTAAATAACTCGCAACTGCACGACATCGGTCTGCGGAACCGTCGGCACAGGCGTAATATTAATGTACTTCGTCTCGTCCATCTGCTCAACTTTCTGGGCGCCTTCTTGCACTTCTCCCCGCTCCTCGCCGTCCTCCGTGGCACTGCTATTGGCTGACGAGCTCTTGGCCAGTCTCCTCTTTCTGTTGAACAAATATCCGCCCGTGAACAATAACGCCGGCACGGCCGAGACGCCGGTAACCACTCCCAAGGTCCAAGTGGCTGTGCCCCATCCCTCCGAGTCGACCACGAATCCAGCTTCCAGGGGTCCAATAACACTGCCTGCGGAATACGCGAAATTGAACAGGCCGAATGCCTGCGCATATGCGCCACCTTTTCCAAAAAGACCGGGACGCTTCTGCTCGGCGGCCGCAACGCATGTGGAGATCTCGGCCATGGTGCCGGTCATAAGAAAAGCGACCGCGACCCCAACCAACGCGAGCAGTGCGAACATCAACACCATCTGGCCGATCGCATCACTGTCGGGCAAACGGAGAAGAACAACAAACGGCGTAATAAATAGGAATCCCAAAACCAAGGGCCACCGTGCACCGGACTTGTCCACCCACAGTCCAATCAACGGACCGGCCAGCGACGTTAAGGCGATAGGCAAAAAGAGTAGCCCAGTTCCAAGACTGTTATAGTGGAATAGCTGTTGAGCATGCAATGGCAAGATCGACTCGATTCCGCTCATGATCCACGCCACGATGAGAGTCAGGAACAGTACATTAAGAATTCGGACATTTTTCAGCAAATAAAACATGCCGGGAAGTTTGAATTTTTTGCGCTTCTCCGAAACGGAGGTGGCGGCTGCGGTAACGACTGGCTCGAGGGCCTTCTCATTTGGATCATCTGCGCCCACAACATCAACGCTGTCTGTGCCGTCAAGCGCGTCCGTCGCTTCAGTGGTTGAGGGCTTTGGCCCATAAAATTCAAGTTCCTTTCGCTCAAGCATGAAAATGCGCAGACATACGTCAAAGAAAATCTATAGCAAGCTGTCAGTAAACCAAGAAATTTCGAAATTATCGCTTTGGGCACAAGCAATAGACATACCACTCCAAAGACAACGCCGTAAACAGCATAATAACCTGCACGCTCATACACCACACCACCGATAACTGGTCCCAGAAACACGCCCAAACTCAGACTGGCACCAACGGTCCCCATGACTTTACCGATGTGCTCTTCTGGGAAGGAGTCGCTCAGCAGTGCGAGACCGACAGTCCAAACCGAGGCGGCCGACATGCCTTGCAACAAGCGACCGAGGATATAGACCCACAATGTGCGTGCAAGACAGAGAACCAGTGTCGCTCCGGTCAGGGCGGTGAGACCGACGATCATAAACATGCGGCGGTTTCTGAAATGATCTGCGAGAATGCCCAATATGGGAGAGGCGACTTTTGAAAATAAAGATTGTCAGCTGTGGAAACATAAAACATCGGTGGCAACACTGGCATACATAGTAGTCCGGCCGCATAGACAAACACAGCCACGGAAATCCATCTTTGAACTGCACAATGATAGTCAATACTTGTGCACCTTCATTGTATAACTCTCAAGCCAACCATACCATTCTCTTCAGCAACACCAATCTGGGAGACCATGGCAAATGGCACTATTGGAATGATCACGCTGTTACATATCGTCAGTATAGTGTCATGTATCGCACCCCAAAAGAGGAACAAACCCGTATAAGAATACGTCCGTAAAGACTGCAAGCGATACCGCTATCATGATAGTAGTCTCGGACGCACGAGCCTCGAGAAGCCATGGCCGGCGAGTGGGCTCCGTTGAGAAGATGTAGCGAAAATCTGACTTTGTCTTTTCGAACATGGTTGTTGAAACAGTATGCGAATGCAATAGAAACAGCCGGTTCAGGATAGAACGAGGAAAGACTGATACAAGAATACAAGTATCCAACAGCTGGATGCCACTATATCAACGCTATGGCCGAACGAATACAAAGCGAGAGGGGACTTCATTGTCGTTTTAAAGGTCCGTGGTAGCGGTCCGTGGTAGAAGGTTTGATCCCGAGCGTTGCACGCTTTGGGATGTTGTACGCGCTGCGTTCGAATGGCGCCATGTTTTGCTCCTTCCGTTCACGTTACTGATCCGAATAATAAAAGCTGAGCCTCAATTGGTAAGGTTCTTCATTTTGTTCGAATTACGTGCTCCGCGGCGAATTCATTTGCGGGAAATAACTGCGTGGAGAACGATTCGAGGTCCACCCGGAGCCGAAGCCGAACACGATAACCGATAACCTTATTTGGCGTCGTGTGACTGACTCGCCGTCAAATAATGATAACTCGGATCCCCTCAGTCTTCGGGAACTACAGTCTCTCGCGGGCTTAGAAAGATAAAAATGCTGTAAGCACAGACATACAGTTCGGAAGTCCGCCTACGTTTTGTTTACGAGTAGAAAATGCCCCGTTGGGATTTTGCGGGTCAGCATCTCTGCACTTGCAACTGCGCAGCGACAGGAATTTATTGCCTAATCGGGGCCATCCAAGACTCGCAATATATATTCTCCATATTACGTCACTTTAGATGTTATGTAAGAAGCTTAGCCACCCAAGGCTCTAGTGCTTGAGCCGAATATTTTGATCATGCAAGTCTTTGTGTGAGGTGTCAGGGGACTGACTCAAGTGCCGTGGTGGCTTGTATTCTAGAACTCCTCTCCAAACTTTCGGCATTACAAAGCAGCTCGAATGCACACTTTTGTCATATTGGACCAAATGGGCAAAACTAATTAAGCAGTTCGTTGCTGAAGCCAGAACGTTTTCTTTCAAACAGCATACATCCGGTAACTTGATTATTGTTCCTCCCAAATTTTGTTAACACTTTCCCCGAATTACGGTATACCGCTTTATCGTAATGCAGACAGTCAAGTGATGAGGCATTTTAAGCTCGAGCAAATGACGGCACCGTGAATGACGGTCTCTCGTTGGGTCTCCTACACCTATGGATTTGAAAGCACTCAAAGTCGAGACAGATTTATTCGATGAAAAACTTCGAAATGATATTGTGTCACACGATAGAAATGCGGCATGTATTCTGTTTTTACTACTTTTACGTAAGATCAACATACAGACTACAGTAAATATGATTCCTACACAACAGCTCAACAACGGATTCAACTGTGATACATACATAGAATTACGACTGCACTTCCTGTATCAACCCCTCATCGGTAAATTAAAGCAATTTAAACATTCGCCAGATCCAAAATATTTTAAGCTGTCGGCTATCACTGGAGTAAACAAAATATTTTTTGAATGTAGGCCACTAACTACAAGACCAGCTGGGTCCATAAGCAAGTTAGCCAGAGAACGTCACCAAGCGTTGCATTTTAACTGGCAGCACTACTCAGACATGAAATTTGCAGACATAACTTTCAATAATTAATTTGGCGGTCATGATTTAGTAAAGCTTTGCGTCCGTGTGTCGGAGTTATCAGCGGTGATCGTCATCAGTTAACATAGTGTTGCTCTAGAAACCAAGTGAGCGATCAACAGGACAAGAGAGCATGCAGTCAAAGAGCATTTGGACAACGCTCCGGCAATGGAACCTGGGCTCCCAAACGCAGAATGCAGACCCATGCCACCTGCACATTTTAAAGGGTATCAGACCCAATCTCTCGCGATACACAGTTGCAACCAAGTACTGAGCCTAGATTTCTTGAATACGTATAGCCCTGTCATGGCGGGTAGGAACATAAATCCAGCCATCAAATAATGCCCTGCGGACTCTCCAGGATACGTATTTCGACGCAAATCTCCTCCACAGTCCTGAGCGACGCCGGCATGGTCAGCGGCAGTTCCTGGTCCCGCTACTCGGGCATTTCAATTGCGCTGCCTCCAATGTGCTGACGTGTGCTGCGTTCAGTTCCCGGGAATCAATTATGCCGGCCATCCGTGTGTAGTCCTTGTAGTGGCCGAGCTGTCGCAAATTGAGGAAGCCGATACGTAGGGCAATCAGATCTGCCGGTGAAGCTGTGGACAAGACATGATCGACCTAGAAGATCCCGTCCACGGGCTACTCCGGAGCAGGGAGAAGAGTTATCGGATCAGCAGGGAGAAGAGTTATCGGACGTGTGCGATAAGGGCGAACGGGATGACAGACGTCGGAGCAGGGTAATTTGCGGGGCGCACTTTCACGTGCTGGGACCCTGCCCCTGATTCCGGACTGGCGGGTTCAAGGAGAGAGAGAGCCTTGAAGACAGGCACGCGCCCTTTTGTCGGAGGAATGAGATTGAATCCGAGGACCAGGAGTCAGAGAAATATATGTCAAAGCGCTTCCGACGTTGTTGGGACGACTGCGCAGACACGATCGGGTCTAATCGAGGGGTTCTGCTAATGCGCGTCTTCATGGGCCAATCGAGTCGACATTTTTGTTGCTATGACACAACGGCAGGCGGTTCTTCAGTGACCGACCATTTGACATGTGCCTGCCATAGACGCCGAACTGGTTCATGTGTCTTGTGACCGCGAAGAATATGTCCGCAAAGCTGAGAACGCAAGCACGAGCTCGTAAGTTGAGAAGTGCGTTGAGAATAGTTTGCTTCTTGCCTGTGGAGGAGTGGACGAGAACACAGATGGTGGCGGCTATGAGATACAACACTATCACAAGGTGCGGTATTCACAATTTGTCATGGCGTGCGAGCAGTGGTGCGACGGAGACGGGCGGTGGACAAAGACCTGGGATGGGAGCCCCGCGGACTCGGTGGTGACAGTCTGGCGGCGACCAATAGCGGGCAGGCAGAACTCGTTGGTCCATGTACGATCTTTCCTGGTACCGCAATGTCTGAAAAGCCGCCGCAGTTTTGAACGATCAATGCGGGGAGTACTAACATTGGGGTTAAAAGTCGCGGCAGTCGTGCTTTGGATTATTGCAGTTCGCCAGGGGCGGGCTGGATTGAGTTTGCGTATTGTCTCAACCTTGGCCCGAAAGTGTTAATTTGGCTCGGAAGCAGCCAGGAACGCTTTTTGCGTCGTCCTCCCCCCGGCGCTTTCTCCTTTCTTCTGCTGTGGTTGTCCAGTGGCGAGCTGCAATATATACATGCGAAACGACGCAGGCGACGACAGGTTGACCCAAAAGGACTTGCTCGTACCATCAAGCCGCCGCGGACGAATTGACAGCTCTGCTCGGGCCGCACTGTGAGTTCCTGGCCCCCTATTGTTGCCGGCAGCCGCCCCGGAACGCGTGGCCGCCACCGTCAGAAAGACAGAGCGTGCAGGACAATTCGCACACCACACACGCCGTGCCCAATTCGGCTGTACTGAGGGAAAAACGGAGACGAGAGGATGGACACGAGCAGCACGAGTGCGCTCGAGGAAGTCTCGGTGGGGCTGGTGTCGGCCCGGGTCTCGCCCGCGCCGCCATCTCCCACGCATGCGCCGGTGCACCACGGCGCCGGCCTGCCGCTGCGGTCGACTGCGAGAGCGAAGACCGAGAGTGCGTCGAACGCGGCCGTCTATGTCCTGTGAGCTGGTTCTTTTTTTTTTTGTTTCTGTACAGTGCATGCTAACGGCAAGGTAGCATATGGATGTTCATGTCGTCGTTCGTGATCTTGTTCAACAAGGCAATATTAGACAAAGACCTATTTCGTGAGTGAGCACCGGAAGTGTTGTATTATTTCTGCGACAAGGGGAACTAATTTGGTCTTATTTAGCATTTCGTATGTCGTCCGTTGCTCGGTACAGCAGAAAGCACAGACTAACCATAAAATGACAGCAATTGTGCTAACCACATGGCACCTCGTATTCTCGACGCTCGCGACACAGCTACTCGCCCGCTTCACGACATTTTACGACTCGCGGCCGCTGCAGATCTCGTCGGACGTGTACTACAAGCGCATCCTGCCGGTGTCGGTGTTCTACTCGCTCTCGCTCGTGTGCAACAACCAGGCGTACGTGTACCTGAACATTGCGTTCATCCAGATGCTCAAGGCGACCGCGCCGGTCGCCGTGTTTTTCGTGTCGTACGCGCTCGGGCTCGAGTCCTTCCGGTTCGACGTGCTCGTCAACATCTGGATCATCGTGCTCGGCGTCGTCATCGCGTCCGCGGGCGAGATCAATTTTTCGATGACCGGGGTCGTGGTCGAGCTGTTTGGCGTGTTTTTCGAGGCGCTGCGGCTCGTGCTCATGAACACGCTGCTGCACTCGCGCACCGCGTCGGCCGAGCAGGAGGCGAGCGCGTACAACCCGAAGCGCGGCAAGGGCCAGCCGATGGACCCGCTCGTGTGCCTGTACTACTTTGCGCCGCTGTGCGCGGGCATGAACATGGTCCTGCTCGTGTTTTCGGCCGAGCTGCGGCAGGTCTCGTTCGGCGCGGTCAGAGAGCTCGGCTTGTTCACGCTGGTCGCGAACGCGTCGGCCGCGTTTGCGCTGAACGTGGCGGTCGTGTACCTGATCGGGCGCACGTCGTCGCTCGTGCTGACGCTGTGCGGGATCCTGAAGGACATCGGGCTCGTGCTCGTGTCGTCGGTGCTGTGGCGGACCGCGATCTCGTGGACGCAGCTGGCCGGGTACGTGGTCGCGCTCGTCGGCATGGTCGGCTACAAGTTTGGCTACTCGCCCGTGCTGCTGCTGGTGGGGGCGGCGGCGGCCGGGCAGGGCCACAAGAAGGACGAGGGCGGCGGGCTGGCGGGAGTGCGGGCGCGGCAAAGGGTGGTCGTGGTCTGCGTGGTGATGTCGGTGATGGTGCTGGGCTTGTTATACTACGGCGCGCCGCCGTCGCCGGCGGAGGACGCAGTGGTCGGCGAGGCGGCCGTTCAGGCGGCCGTGCCGGCGGCCGGAGCAGGACGGGGTGTGCTGGAGAGTGAAGCGTTTTGAATGAATGACTGAATGACATGACATGGGACTCGGGAGGAGTGGGCTAATGAAACACGAAATCTGCTGCGTTGTACTTTTTTTTATTTTTATTTTTTATTTTTTTTTGCGGAAAACATATAGACAATAGAGTGTACTGATCGTTTCCCTAGATATGAGATCTCTTGAGCGTGCGGCGAAAGAGAGATCGGGCAGGTGTGTGTGTGCATGCCAGCCATGAGAAGACCATGAACCTACTATTAATTGTTTGACTGGCTTGCTGCCTTGTATATATGTACATAGGTTGACGAGTTTATTATCTGTGAATGCTTATTTTAGCAACAACTTGTGACGAGAAGAGCAGCCATGTTGGTGGGAAGTGCCGGAGTGGCTCAGTGGGTTAGGAGGGGTGCTTGGCCGAGTGTGCCTGCAGGCCGCCGGTTGCCTGTTTGGGCAGGTGCTGCGGCGAGGGCGGCGTGGGTGCTAGCGCGCGGCTTTGCGTCCCGAACGGGCAATAACGCATGCAAGGGGCAGGCCGCCCGTGACTTTGGGCGCGCGCTGCCGTGACGGCGGCGGCGCGCGTGTTGCCCGATTCGGCCGGGCCGGCGTCCCGAAGAGGCAAGTCACGCCCGGTTCACGCAGTTCACGCTGTTCACGCTGTTCACGCGCTGTGGACTGGTGCCGGTCACGGGCGATACGCCAGAAACGCGGTCCTGAGTGGCACTAAAAGTGGAAAGTAAAAGTCCAGGACGGAGGAGACTTTTTTTCGTCTGAAGAAAGTGCTCGTCTTGCGTTTAGTGTCGGATCTCGCAGTTCTCGGGCTGTTCGCGGCCGTAGACGCACATAACCACCTCCTTCCCCGGTCCAGGTCTTCTCCAGACGGGCTGGTCTTTCTCGTGCACCACCACCAGCACCACCAGCAGTATCGGCAGTGGCAGGCAAGAGCTGCGAGACGAGAGACAGCTATTAGTGCTACTACTCCGCCGTGCACGCGTCTTCAAGTGTTTAGCTCCGTCATCGTGGCCGAACATCCGCAGCATCCACGTCCTCCTTCCCCCCTCTGCCCTCTTCTCGACCTCGACCTCGACCTCGACCTCGACAACACACCCGCCGGCGACATCCATCGCACAGTCCTTATGTGTGCCCTCCGCAGCCACCAGCACCCGCCCCGCGTCGCCGCACAATCCGCCCGATTCGCGCCTCGCCTCCTCTGAAGCCCGTTTCCGTCCATCACGAGCATCTTTCCGACCGAATAAATGAACATCCAGCACATCCGCACCGCCGATCCCGCGTCGCAGCAGGTGCCGCATCCGCAACAGCATCAGCATCAACAGCAGCATCAGCATCAACAGCAGGCCCAGGCCGGGCCGTCGTCGTCGTCGACGCCCGAAAGCGCCGTCGTCGGCATCCTCGGCGGCACCTGGCACGGCTCGGACGAGTCGCTCAAGTACGCGCTCGCGTACCGGGCCGAGGAGGAGCGCCGGCGCGCGGAGGAGGAGCGGACCAAGCAGGAGCAGTGCCGGCTCGAGCTGCGCGGCCGCGACCTCGACCTGCTCCGCGAGGGCGTCCGCGCGGGCATCCCGCCGAGCATGATCCCGTTCATCTTCATCGGCAACGGCGTCGCCGGCACGGCCGAGTGGATGCGCGACAGCGCGGCCCAGCTCTGGCAGCAGCAGCAGCAGCAACTGCAGCAGCACGAGATGGCCGCGGTCGCGCAGGCACAGGCGGCCGCGCAGGCGCAGGCGCAGGCTGCCGCGGTGGCTGCTGCCGCGTCCGATCCGCGATTCCAGCTCCATCACCACCGGAGTCAGAGCACGCAGTCGATCCCCTCGCTCGCACAACAACAACAGCAGCAGCAGCAGCAGCAGCAGCAGCAGCAAAAGCATGTGCCGCCGCCGTCGCACGCTCCTCCACCACCACCACCTCCTCCTCTCGCGCCGCCTCCGCAACCACCATCCCTGTCGGCCGCGTCCTTACATCCAGTGCCGTCCCTGCCTGCACTCGTGACCGGCCACCCGCCGCCGCCGCCGCCGCCGCCGCAGCCGCCCCAGCACGCGGCCGGGTTCTCGCCGCAGGAAAAGTCGCCCGTGTCGCAGCAGCACGCCATGTACCGCGGTCAGGGCGGCGCGTCGGTCACGCCGCCGCTGCAGGTGCACCAGATTGAGTTTGCGCTGGGCAACAGCGCGGCCGCGACGACGCCGATGCACGTCTACCGGTCGTCGCCGCCGGGGTCGACGCTGCGGTCGCCGTCGCCCCCGCCGGCGCAGCAGCAGCTACAGCCGCAGCAACAGCAGCAACAGTCACAACAGCAACAGCATCAACAGGCACAACAGTCACAACAGCAACAACAGCAACAGCAGCAGCAGCAGCAACCGACAATTCAGTTTCACCACTGGCAACCTTCAAATGCTGCGACCAAAGATCGCGGCGGCATCATGTCGGGCAAGGAGCCAACCTCGGCGGCGTCGACTCCTCTGGCAGGATCCGTCGCGATCGCGGCGTCGCTGAGCAACGGCATGCCGCGGTCGCCGACGAGGTCGATCCTGAACCCCGTCGACGACGGCACGTCGCCGAAGCGGCGGCGCCAGTCGGTCGTGTTTGACGCGGGCACGGGCAAGCCGACGCAGCAGCTGCAGCCGGCGCCGACGACGCCGGGCGGCCCGCCGTCGCCGTCGTCGGGCAGCGCGCTGCCGCCGATCTCGTCGCTGGGGCCGGGCCTCGTGCCGCGGAAGCGCGGCGGCGGCGGCGGCGGCGGCCACTCGCGCCACCGGTCCGACGTGACGCTGCACGGGTTCGAGCCGTACGCGCGGCCGCTGTCGGCACATATACACATGCACCAGCCGCCGCAACAGCAGCAGCAGCAGCAGCAGCAACAACAACCACACCTATCCGGGCCGCAGATACTGAACCCGACGAGCTCGACGCCGCGTGGGAGCGCGCCGTCAACCCCCGGCGGCGGCCACCGGCGGACGGAGTCGGCGTGGGACGCGGCGGGGTCGGGCGGCGTGCGCGCGCTGGTTGCTGCGGCCGAGAGCGAGCTGCAGGACATCATCGGGCGCGAGCAGAGCGCGGCGGAGCAAGGCGGCGCCGCCGGCGGCGGCGGACGGAGGGGTGAGTAGATGCGAGAGTGAGTGACGTTGCAGAGAGAAAAAAACAATTGCGGTCTGGCGTTCGATCCTGCTCTTTTTGTGTTTTGTTTTGTTTTTGTTTTTGATTGTGTGTTTGTTTTGGTTCGTTCATTTCTAATTTCGTTCTTTGTTTGTTATTGAGTCATGGTCTTTTGCTTTGCTTTTCTTGTTCTTGCCTCTTCGGGATATATATATGGGATTCTGCGGGGAGTGGTTATACATAGATGTGGTATGTTTGTGTGTGTGTGTGTGTGTGTATGTATATAACATGATGCATACGAGTTGCATGACATGACGGCGATGATGATGATTATGATCATGAATTGTTTAATTTATAAATCCGTATATATGAGTTGTGTTCATGTGTACAGTTCCCGTCAAAAGTTATAGAGGCAGTTCCTCCCAACCCGCCACCTCAACCCCTTGCCCAACTAGCGTAAATCTCGCTCGTACGCTCTATTTACGGCGTATAACAAAAAACAAAGTATTTATTTAAATCCGCAAGTGTCTAAAGTACATGTCTATTATAGTTCGCAATAAATTAAAGTCCAGGTTGGGTTGTGGTGCGGGTCAGTACTTCGTATGCCCGCCCTTCTGCTTCACCACCAATGCCATCCTCTTTGGCATGCTATCAATAAGGTTCTGCATGTAGGAATCCTCCAATTCATTCCAGATCGTAGGAATAACTCTTGCCAATTGTGCCTTGATTGCTTTTGGCCCTCCCTTGAGCGTGGCCAGGTCGGGATGTTTGCGCGAAATTTTGTGCTTCATCAAAGCCCAAATTTCCTCAATGGGATTGAGGTCC
>JAKTPS010000067.1:0-63166 GCA_030556275.1 Lipomyces sp. NRRL Y-27488
AGAGTGTACTACTTTATTCTAGAACTATCTAAATGACTCCACTGCTCAGATGACATGCAAGTGAACCTTGATTGATCACAGCATAGTTCTCTTGGAATTGTTAAACAATGCTAATCAATATAATCATTCCTTAGAGTTCATTGCGGGCTGGTCGAACGACAGCCTGTATGATAAGAAATGTCCGGGTGTTCAGGATCGGCTGAACCTGATCACGCGGGACGAGAATTTCATCAAAATTCTCAAGCAGGTCGCCGCAGAACACGGAGTGGACCACTCATACGCGGCAAGGTGCCTTAGATCAATATATCATTCATTGTCGAGTCGGGTGCACGGTGGGACTGATGCCGTCACCATCCTCAAGGAGGACGGGCTTGCGCGGGGCGAGCTCGTCAGAGTAGAGGATGGTGATGGAATCGGTCCCACCATGCACCCAACTCGACAAGGCATGGTAAATCAATATCATGCACTTTGCCACGTATGAGTGGTCCACTCCGCGTTCTGCGGCAACCTGCTTGAGAATTTCTGCAGGGCAAGCTCATCGGAGTAGAGGCTCTGTATCTCTGGTATAATCAGGTCTTGCCGGAAGACCAAAAGAAAATAGTCTTTCAGGTTGACTGGAAATAACCATTTCTTTTCTGCTGTTTATAAAATAAAATTTAGAACCCAGGTTTAGGGCAATGTTCTAAAATATACCTCTTGACCATGAAGTTTTTTATGTTTAAAGAGATGATGATGCCTCTTGATGATGTATTTTTTTTAAAGAGATGATAATACCTCTTGACGATGGATTTTTATGATGGATTTTTTTAAAGAGATGATAATACCTCTTGATGAAGTTTTTTTCAAAGAGATGATGATACCTCTTGCCGATGACGTTTTTATATTCTTAATACCTTTCAGGTATACCCACTGCCTTTTTCTTTGATGACTATGACTGTGATAAGACTGCTTTTGTCTGTGATTTGATTTTCGAGATTCTGATTGGTGTTTTGTATTTTTTTAGTTGCTACTCCGTAGTCAGCAGCATATCCGTGTAACACTGTTATATGTTTTAAAATGGATGAAATTGTTTTCAAAATTGGTCCATGGCGTGATCTGATGTCGAGTAGTGTAGAAATGTAGACCCCGGATCCGCATCTACATCACATCTCGTTGTATGCTGTCATCCGATTGACCGACTCAATTCATCCCCAGATCCTCACGCAGGCCGTACCACGACTCACAATAAAAGGACAAACCACCAATAAAAGAAAGGGGAACATGCCGAGCCAGACCGCTCGCCAGGCACTCGCGCTCGACATCGCAGCGGAGGCGACGCAGTGGCTCGTCGTCGGGAGAGCGCTCGACGGGTTCCGCGCCCGGGACTGGCTGCTCGCGTTCGAGAGGCCGATCGCGCTCGCTGCGGCCGCCGCCGGCGGGCATGGCGAGACCACTCCCACGACGACTCCGGTGCCGGTGCCGGTGCGCGCGAGCCAGCGCGCGAAGGACGAGCTGTCGTGCTTGATTGCGCATCTGACTTCGTCAACGACCGAGAGGACCTCGAGCGAGACAGCGACATCGAACGTGGCATTGTCCGCTCCCAGTACGACTCGTGGGCATAACGACATGGGCGCCGACGACGTCTCCGTCGTGCTGCTGACGCTGGCCCGCCTCTTGCGCGCGCAGTGCCTGCTCGACCGCGACGCGCCGGCAGCGGCATGCGCCGACATCGCCGACGCGCTGCGCGCGCTCGAGCCGCGAGGCTTCACCGCCTACGTCAACCTCAGCGGCAATGCGCCCGACCAAGCCGCCGACGCGGAGGCGGTGCTGGCGAACCTCGCGCCGTTCGCGGCGGCCGCGCGCGACGCGCACGCGACAGCAGGCCGCCGCTGGGGGGTCATGTTTTCGCGCGCGTTCGTGCGCGGCATGCACGCGCTCGCGGCCAGGTCCGTCGCGGCGCTGCAGGCGGACGCGCACGTCGGCCTACGGCTGTACGACGAGGACGAGGGTGCTGAGGGCGACGACGACTACGACAAGGACGGCCCGGAACAAACTCGCCGGCGGCGGCGGCGGCGGAGAGGGGGCGGCATCTTCAGGCTCGTCCCGCGCGACCCGTTCCCGGAGCGCACGCTGTGGCCTGCCGTGCCGGGCGCGGGCGAGGTCGAGATGGAGGTCCACTACGCGCTCGTGAACGAGATGAACCTGTTCCCGCGCGGCGCGTTTACGGAGAACCACGGCACCGGCGAGGACGGCAACGACGGCAACGGCGAGGTTGTGGTTGAAGTGCGCGCGGTGAGCGTCGACGGCGGCGCGCATGCGGCAGCCAACGTCGCCGTCGTCGTGCGCGAGACGCGCGACGAGGTCGCGCGCGGGAAGGGCAGAGGCGTCGTGCGGTTCGCCGTGCGCGTGCCGGCCGCCGACGACGACGAGGAGGAAGAGAACCGCCCATTCTACCTGCACATCTCGCGCGTGACCACCCCGGCCGCGGGCGTGGCGGTCGTGCCGCTCGTGCTTGGCCCGTTCACGGTCGCCGGCGCCGAGACGGACGAGCCCGTCGACGTGTTCCGGGCGCTGCACACGCGCGAGCACAACGCCCACGCCGCCGACGCCGACACAGGGGTCGTGTACGTCAAGGAGTCGATCTCGGACCTGCCCGGCAAGATCTGGGACTCGGCCTTCTTCGTGTGCGAGGCCGTCGCGCGGCACGTCGCGGGCCTGCCTGCCGGCGGGGTCGTGAGCATCCTGGACCTGTCCTCCGGCAACGGCGCGGTCGGCGTGTACCTGCGCCGCCGGCTCGGCCGGCGCGTGCGCGTGTGCCTGACGGATGTGGACGACGCGGTCGGGCTCATAAGGGAGAACATCGGCCGCGGCTGCGGCGACGAGGGCGACAGCGGCGACGTGAACGTGCAGACGCTGTGGTGGGGCGACACTTCGACCGCGCTCGCGCACGCGCCGTTCGACGTCGTCGTCGCGTGCGATCTGATCTACGAGAATGGTAATTACTGCACCCTCTTACAGAGCGACTATTGTCGAGATATCATTGACCCGAACAGAATATGCTTTTGCTAACTAAAACAACTAAAAGAGTACTTCCCGCAGCTGGTGACGACGCTCGCGCACGTGTGCACGCCGGGCCGGACGAGCGTGTTTGTCGGGTACAAGCAGCGCGGCCTGACGCGGCAGGAGAAAGGCGGCCTGTGGCGGCAGCTTGGGGCGGTGTTCGATATGGAGCTCGTCGACGGCGATGACCTACGGGAGACCGCGATCACGGGCCGGCCGGGCCTCGCGGGCGCGGACGTCGGGGTCGAGGTGTGGAGGCTATGTACAGGGACGCCGCGGTGTGGTATTTGTTTGGCGGGGACAGGTAAAACGTAAAAAGAGAGAGAAGAAGGAAGGAGCGACGGAAAAAAAAAAGAAATGAAACCGGACTATGGCTGGCGGGAGACGGCCGCGAGGGCGTCGGAGACGACGTCCTTGCTCGTGATGCCGTCCGCGGTCATGTTCGCGACCAGCGTCTGCCACTCGCGCCGGACCTTCTCCGCGAGCTCGGTGAAGTGGATGCCCATCGCGCGCGTGCGGGCCTCGCGGAGGAGCGCCATGGCGTCGGCGTACTCGCCCTGCTCGGAGCGGATCACGCCGAGGCCGAACACGGCGATCGACTGGGCCACGTCGAGGTCCTCGAGGTCGTCGGCCGTGCAGGCCTGCCGCGCGGCCGGCGACTCGCGCAGGCTGACGATCGCGGCGACGACGCCGGCCAGGGACGCGACCGCGCACGCCAGGTACGCGTCCGCGCGGTCGCGCTCGCCGGCGGCCTTGGCGAGGTCGTAGGCGGCGTAGTAGATCGCGCCGACGTCGACGAGCGAGCGCAGGACGCGGGGCTCGGACGCGCCGACCTTGCCGAGCAGATCGACGTTCTCGGTCTTGAGCGCGTACGCGGTGCCGGGCCGGGCAAAGTCGACGCAGAGCGTCGCGTAGTAGTCGCGGGCGAGGATCAGGCTGTCCTCGAGGTCGGCGTCGATGCGGGAGCTGATTGTGGCCGCGGACGGGGACGGCGGCGGCGGGGGCGCGAGCTGGACGGGAGGCACGGGAGGGTCGTGGTCGGGCGCGATCGGGGCGCGCAGGACGGCCGCGTAGCTCTGCGGCAGGCGGCTCTGGACGGTCGCGATCCAGAACGCGAGCGCGCGCGCGCTGGGCTGGAGCCGGTGGCCGGCGGCGGTCTCGTCGTCGCCGCCGTCGTCGTCGTCGACGAGCTCCATGGCGCGCACGGCGACGCGCAGGTAGCGCACGAGCATGTGGTCGGGCACGCGGCCGACGCGGCGGGGGTCCTCGTCCAGCCAGGCCGCGCCGGCATCGAGCAGGTCCGTGTAGACGCGGCCGGCGTCGCGGAGCGCGTCGGCCGTGGCCATCTTCTCGAGCACCTCGCCGGTCTTGATCTGCAGGCCCGTGTACTCGTCCGACGTGCGGGCGACGCCCTGCCGGTCGGCCACGTCGAGCGCGGCGAGGTAGTACTCGGCCGCGCGGCGGTACCTGCCCAGGGGAGTGTTGTCGCTGTCGGGGCTGTCGGAGGAGGAGGAGGAGGAGGAGGAGGAGGCGGTGGTGGTGTCGTCCTCGCGATCGCGATCGTGGTCGCGTTTGGCGGCGGCGGCGTCGCCGCGGCGCTCCTCGCGCAGGCCGAGGCGGATGAGCGCGGCGACGTCCTCGGGGTAGGGCTGGCGCGGGTAGAATGCGTAGATGACGGCGGAGAACGCGGCGAGGGTCGCGAGGACGACGCGGGAGCGGGTCCAGAAGCGGGCGGGGGGAGGCGGGGACGAGAACGAAGACAGCGATCGGTGGTGGTGAGGTGGTTGTGCGAGGCAATGCTGCTGCCGAGGCCGCAGCCGCAGCCGCAGCGCGACGGGACCGGCCCGCGGCAGGCCCGTCGTCCGGGAGGGGAGCGTCCGGGAGAGGAGCGTCCGGGGGAGGCTGGTGGTGGTGGTCGGCATGGCGTGTCGAGGACCGGAACGGAATGTTTGGCTGTTGCCGTGTTGGGCGCGGAGTGCGGGTCACAGCCTGTCCACGTGCAGTCCACGTGCAGCGGATCACGGCCAGTCACATTCCCAGTGGCAGTGGCCCGGTCACATCTGATAACGGAAATCGGCGATAAGATGCCTTGCCTGATCGGGCGTGGCGCGGCCCGATCGGGCAAGGGCTGAGGCGTGGTCTGGGCCTGTGAGCGGCGCGGCCCTGAACACGTGCGTTTCACAGTTGTGTGGACCTTGCCGGGCAAATAATATCACGGTCTCGACCACAACAACTCATAACCACCTTCACCACCACCACTGCTATCACTATCCTATCCGCTCGCACGACCACGACCACCACCTCCTCACTCCTTTCTCATGGCCTCCGCATCACAGCACCACTCGCCCATGCCGCCACTGCACATGTCGCCGTACCGGGACAACCCCGACGACGAGCGCGTGCCGTCGCTGCGCGACGACGAGCCCACAAAGAGCCCCGGCCGGCGGTGGAGCCGGCGCCTGCTCGGGCTCGTCGCCGTCGTGCTCATTCTCGTGCCGTGCGTCTACCTGTTCTTCGTCTACGTGCCCGAGCGCATGGAGGAGGTCTACGTGGTCGGGCCAACCGTGAAGGTGGCCGAGTTCGCCCACGCCGAGCGCGCGTCCGGCGAGCAGCGGCTCGTGTTTATCGGCGACATCCACGGCTGCAACGTCGAGTTCCAGGCGCTCCTGGACGCGGTCCGGTTCGACAAGGCGACGGACCAGCTCGTGCTCCTCGGCGACTTCATCTCGAAGGGGCCGGACTCGATCAGAGTGCTCGAGATGGCGATGGCCAACGACGCGGCCTGCGTGCGCGGCAACCACGAGAACACGCTCCTGCGGCGGTACGCGAAGCAGTACGGCCAGCACTTTGACAACGACGTCCGGGACCGGCTGCCGGACGGGTCGAAGGGCGGGCTCGAGCACTACGACGACGATGACGACGAGGACGTCAACAACGTCAAGACGAAGCACGTCAAGCGACACAAGTCCAAGAAGCACCACAAGGCCGCGGGCAAGCACGCAAAGAACGTGCACATCCACCACAGCAGCGACGACCACGACGACCACGAGGAGGACGACCACGACGACTGCATGGCGCACGAGATGTCGGACGACAAGATCGCGTCCGGCGACTACGACGGCAAAGAGGACGGGTTCGTGCACGTCCTGGCGGACGAGAAGAAGATCATCAAGAAGGCGACGCAGGCGCAGATCGAGTACATCGACTCGTGCCCGCTCGTGCTGCATTTCGGCGAGAAGATGTTTGGCGAGGACGGCGGCGACGTGGCGGCCGCGCACGCGGGCATGATGTGGAACGTGGACAGCTACGAGGACCAGGACCCGGCCGTGCTGCTGTACATCCGCACCGTGCAGCCGCCGGACAACTCGACCGCGTCGCCGTCGCGGGACGGGATCCTGTGGAAGGACGTGTGGAACGACTACCAGGACACGCTGGCGCCCGCGCAGCGGCGCACGGTCCTGTACGGCCACGACGCGAAGACGGGCCTGTCGGTGATGAACTACACGAAGGGGCTCGACTCGCGGTGCTACAAGGGCGACTACCTGACCGCGCTCGTGGCGGAGAAGAGCAGCGAGGGCGTGTGGTCGCACGAGATTGTGAGCGTCAAGTGCGACGTGCATGACCCGAAGCTGCCCGGCTACGTCGACGGTCCGTTCATTTAGATTTTTGCTCTTTTTGTGCTTTTTTGTTTGCCTTTTTGGTTGGGGAGTATATACATATACATCATGCATAGAGGCGGCTCTTTTTTTTTTTTCTTCATTCTTCTCTTTAATTCTTTTGTGGTGCGATACGATAATTTTTTTTCTTTCAGTGGTTTGGTTTTCTTATTATATTTTTTGTTGTGATGATGATGATGATGGGAAGATGTATATAATTTTACGATAGTAATTGATGATCATGAACTTGAAGTTGAATATGTAGCATAATCAGATGAGGATGCTATGTAGTGTCATTTATAGATGGTATCATATCGGAACACAATGTGGCATGGGTCACAAGCCCCTCGTTATGTTGTGCATTGTGCAGTCACGGACAGACAGGATGGATGATAAGCACATGCCAGACCTTCATGTCAAGTTGCCAAATGAATTCTGTTCCGAATGATATGAAATCTATTGACAACATTGACAACACGCTTCTCTTCGCTTCCTTTTGCGGAGCCGAGCAGCAGGAGAAGAAGACGTGTGATGGACGAGGTCGTGGTGGTGGCGGGCGAAGCGAGCGACGAAGCGAGGCGAGCGCGGGCAAGCCGCAGGCCTGACAGGCCGAGCACGGGCGGCGTATTATATTATGGATTAAGGCGTATTGTGTGCGGTGTGCTGGGCGTTACTGCGGCGTGCTGTGCAGTACTGTGCGGGACAGGGCGTGCGGTGGCGTGACCCGGATGTGACTGGGTGTGACCCGGCGGCCAGTGGGGCCCGTCTGGCGCTCGGCTGCAGGTCGTCACAGGTGCTGCACGCCTTACCTGCCTAAACGGGCCGTGAGCTGGCCCAATTCGGACAGGCCTGCCCGCATCCGCACAGGCTGCTGCAGTCTGCACGGTCTGCAACTGGACCGCACACCCCTGCACGCGGCAGCGGCAGCGGCAGCATCTGCAGCGCCGCCGAGAGAATCGAACGCAAACACGAGTCGTGGCCGGGCAGTAGGTAGTGTTGCAGCTGCGTTCTGGGGGGCTGCGTGTTTGTAGCTGGTTGTATCGTGCGTGGGTGCAGGTTGCACGTGAAAAGACCGGTGCTGCGTAGGCTGTGATTTGAATTGTTGATTCCGGATATTGTTTGTTGCGGATTGCGATATTCTTTCTTCTTGTTCTTGTCGGTTTCCCCACGGTCGTTTTTTTGCCTGCGGGTCGTTGAGAATTCACCTTCGTGTTGCTCATATAACTGTTTTTTTTTCCTTGGTCGTCGCGTCGTTGTTGTTGTTGTCTGCAGCGCGTCGTCGTCGTCGTCCCGGGTCTCCACTTCTCTCTCTCTCTTGGGCCTTTCTCTTCTTCTTCCCCTTCCTCTTCTTCCTCTTCCTCTTCTTCTTCATCTTCTTCTTCCTCCTCCTCTTCCTCAACTTCCTCCTCCTCAATCTCCTCCTCCTCATCGGTCGCCTCCTCTCGCCTCCTCCTCCTCCTCCTCCTCCCCTCCTCTCCCCCCCGGGCGCGCCCCACTCCTCCCGAGTCACATCCTCTGTAATCACATCCCACCCGCACCGCAATGTACCGCTTCGGCTCAGGCACGTCCACGACCTACCTCGTCGGCGCGCTCCTCGTGCTCTTCGTCATCAAGTTCCTCTTCCTCACCGCCGTCCCCGACATCTCCGACGGCCACCTCCGCAAGCCCGCCGCCGCCAATGCCGCCGCCGCCCACGCCGGCACCGCCGCCTCGGCCGGTGCCGCCAACGGCGCCCCCGCAGACGATCCCGTCACGGGCCTCGCGCCGACCCGCAACATCCGCGACAACTTCGACGCCTTCGCCGAGTACCGCTACCGCGACGTCTGCCGCATGAACTCGCTCGAGCTCCACAAGCCCTTCGAGCCCCTCTGCCCCGACAAGAAGGCGCTCCTCACCGCCATGTCCTCGGGCGGCCGCATCGGCATCGACGCGCCCTACATGCCCCGCGACTGCGACATGCGCTGGTTCTCGACCGAGGAGTCCTGCGCGATCCTCGAAAAGTTCGACCGCGTCTCCATCGTCGGCGACTCCATGATGCGCCAGATGCTCGGCGCGCTCTACGTCATCCTCCGCAAGGACCTCGGCTACGGCGGCGTGACCCAGTGGAACTTCAACGACCAGGAGAAGCAGGAGTGCTTCTGCAACGCCCAGGTCAACGTCAAGTCCTGCTCCCTCCAGACCATCTACGCCACCAAGGACATCCTCCAGTGGGACCCCAACTCGTTCGCCTGCGACCCGACAAAGGTCTCCGTCTTCATCAACCTCCAGGTCCGCTACCCCCAGCCCGACGAGGAGCTCGAGCGCTACGCCGCGGACTTTGAGACCGTCGCGCCCGGCCGCAAGGTCGCCTTCGTCTACGGCCACGGCCTCTGGAACGACCTCGACGTCCAGGCCACCCTCAACTACCTCGACCGCGCCGAGTCCGTCATCAAGCAGCGCTTCCCCGACTACCCCTCCGACCCCCGCACCTTCCCCCGCCTCTTCATGACCCCCAACGCCGCCGGCCCCAAGAAGCAGGACGCCTTCATCCTCACCCAGGGCAACAAGCCGCTCATGCTCTTTGAGAACTCCATGTACGACGTCCTCCCCGACAGAGGGTTCGACGTCCTCGGCACCTGGAACATGTCCATCCAGTCCACCTCCCTCGACGGCGTCCACTGCGACATCAAGGGCAACCTCGTCAAGGCCATGATGCTCCTCAACTGGCTCGACAAGGTCGCCGACGAGTAGTAGTCCTTTTTTCTCTCTCTCTCTCTTCACCTCATTATTCTTTTTCCTTTTTTACGACCTCCTTCAGAGGAAAAGTTTGCTCCTCGCTCCTCTCATCCTCACCTCTTCTTGTCACCTCTTCTTGGTCAAGTGCCAATTCGATTTTACTCTTCCTCCTCGTCCTCATCATGAGCCCGTCCAAAGTTCTCTCTCTCCGGGCTTTTCTCTCTTATGACCTAATCTCCTTTGTGTAATAGTCCTTTGGTTGTTTCTTGTCCTTTTTGCAGCTTCTTTTCTACTGTAATCTTGTTCATATCTTTGTAGTTATCGATTTATCTGGTCTTTTTTTTTACTTTTTTTTTTTTTTGCTTGATCACTGCGGTCCATGGCCTTGAGTTGCCTGTAACTGTAGAGGGTTTCATATGATACAGCAGCATTTTTTTGTTCATACGTAGGATGTAATTTCATTACTTTGAAGTACATATATATGCAGAGTCTTGTCCGAGAAGGCCAGTTTAATCAGATAAGTTGACATCGGCGCGGCTGGGCATCTCGACATGTTACTCCCCCTCGAGCTTCCGGCCCCGCCTCCTCCCCGCCTCCTCCCCACAATTCATATATTTGATATCAATCTCGACGTGCGTTTTGCTCAGGTTGTCACTCCGGCGATTGAGCATCTCTAATTGACATTGTCTTCCAGGCACTCGGTGTCCCCGACCCACTCCCTCCACCCCATCCCTCCCCAGGCTGCCGGGCCGGCGTTTATATCCTGACCAAGCATGGAGTTCCTCTCGAGCCACCTGTCCAGCTTCGACGACTTCCTCACCGCCGTCCTCGTCGACTCGCTCTACTTCTGGATCGACGTGCACAAGGTGCACCCGCGCCGGCGCGCGCCCCGCGGGCCCGCGCCGGCAGCCATCGCGGCGCTCGTGCGCGCGCACGCGGCCAGCCCGCAGGCCCTGCTCGCCGCGTTCGTCGACCTGCCGCCGGTCAGGGCCTACCTGGCCGGCTGCCGCTCCCGCTCCGGCCGGCTCAAGGCCGAGTTCGCGAGCCACGCGAAGCGGTACCTGTGCATGTACCTGCCCGCCGTGCCGTACGAGCTCGGCACGACCGAGCGCTACCGCGCGGTCTCGCGGCGGTCCGAGACCTGCGTGCTCGCGCGCAGCGCGATCCCGGCCGGCGCGGCCGTGCCGCACCTCGCGGGCAAGATGGTCGCGCTCGCCGGCGGCGGCCTCGGCCCCGGCAGCGGCGCGCTCGCGCGCGACTTCTCCATCATCTACTCGCACCGGCTCGGCGAGGCCTGCCTCATGCTCGGGCCCTGCCGGTTCGTCAACCACGACTGCCGGCCGAACGCGCGGTTCGTCGCGCAGGGCGCGCAGGGCGTCGTCGCGGTCGTCGCCATGCGCGACATCGCTCCCGGCGAGGAGATCACGGTCTCGTACGCGGACAACTACTTTGGCAGGCGCAACCGCGAGTGCATGTGCGCGACCTGCCAGCGCCGCGGCCGCGGCTTCTTTGGCGCCGCCCGGAGCCGCCGCCGCCGCCGGCCGGCCAAGGTTGTGTCGTCCCCGGCCGCGGGCTCGTCCGCGACGGACACGGACTCTGATGAGGACGACGACGAGTCTGACGACAGCGAGGTCCTGTCCGAGGATGACGACAACACAGACAACGCCGGCGTGCGCGTGCACCGCACGAGGGGCCAGACGACCCGCCGCCGGCTCGCGTCGCGGCAAAGCTCCGTGACGGAGCCGCTGCCGACTACGGACGTCCGCAGTGTCGGCACCAACAACAGCAAGAGCGACAACCACCAGCACCAACCCGCGCCAGAATACGGCCTCACGTTCCGCGAGGGCTGCCGGCGGTCCACGCGGGCCGTCGTCAAGCGCCGCAGGCTCGACGTGTACGACGACTCGTCCGACTCGGACGACGACGACCGCGCTCCGAGCTCGAGGACGGCCACGGCAACCCCGCCGGCCGCCCCGCCGGCAGCAGTGACAAAGACGGACCTCGCGACGCTCAACCCCACGACGCACGACGTGCTCCGCCGGAGCCTGCGCCCGCGGTCGCGGCCGCAGGCTCAGGCGGCGGCCACGACCCGCCAGAAGCGCGCCCGCGCGCAAGCGTCGCTGCCGACCCCGCCGATGAGCTTCTCGGACCTGTCCCCCGTCGCCTCCGCCGCCGTCCCAGAGACCGGGCCGATGCCTTCGGACGGGATCGAGTACGCGCGCCTCTACAACGCGTACTGGGGCCGGCTCGAGAAGGACGCGGCCACGCGCGACGCGGATGCGGCGCCGACGAACGCGAGCGAGGTCGCCGACGCGGCCGGCGTGTTCCCGGTCTTTCAGTCGCGGACGTGCGCGAACGCGCACTGCAACGCGACGTTCCTGCTCGCCTGCGACGAGCGCGCGCAGAAGCGCGCGACCGCGACCACCACCACAACCACGAGGCTCGACGCCGACTGCGACGCGTACGAGCGCGGCCACGCGCGCAGGGGCATCCCGCTCAAGTGCGTGCGCTGCAACCGGCACGTCGCCATCTACGGCCACGAGTGGCCGCGCACGCTGGCCGCGTCGGTCGCGTCCGCCGCCGCCTCCTCCTCCAGCAGCAGCAGCTCTGGCGGCGGACGGCCGGACTTTGCGCGTGCGTCGTCGGCGGCGTCGGACTCGTCCGCGGACTCGGCCGCCTCGGCCGGCTCGGCCAGGTACTCGCGCTTCCCGGACTCGGCCAGGACGACGCCGAGTGCGTCCTACAGCGACGACTTTGTCGATGTCTAGTCACGACTTTACGGTTTCTTTTTTTTTCCCTCTTCTTGTTCTCTATTATGCTTGGTTTGACGTGATACTGTATATTAAATGAGATTATTCCTAATGCAAGCCACCTACATTCCTCACGCGCTCTCGGCGTCCTCGAGACTCATGAGCGGCGTACCGCCGCGGCTGAGGTCCTCGGTCTTGTGGACGTCCGCCCGCCACGCGAACTTCGCCAGCAGGCTCGCGTCCAGCGTCCGCTCGAGGCAGCCGACGGAGTACTTGCCGAGCACGGGCAGGAACTTGAACGCGCTGCGGAAGGTTAGTCGCGGGTCACACAAAGATTAGAGAGAGAGAGAGAGAGAGAGAGAGAGAGAGAGAGAGAGACGTACTGGCCGCTGCCGCCGGTCGCGACAAAGAGGTTGTCGACGCCGGGCTTGAAGTCAAAGAGAAAGTCCTTCGTCGGCGTGTCGTTGTACCAGCAGATGCGCGCCTTCGCGTACGCTCTTTGCGCGATCGCGCTGCCGAGGTACTCGTCGAGGCCCTGCGTTATGCACTCGGCCGCGTCCTTGGGCAGGTGCGTGCGCTCCTTCGGCGTCTCGCCGGCGGCGTACTTCACCGGCGGCGGCTGCGACGACACGCGGCTGGATGAGGAGGAGGAGGGCGAGATGTGGTTCGTGTACCCGTACGAGTGGCGGGCGGCCTTGACGAGCTTGGTGGCGGGGTGGGGCGGGAAGACGTAGAAGCCCGAGACAAAGTTGATGTATATCGGCAGGTCCTTCGTGCGCTCGTACTCGTCGTCAGTGAGCTGGACGAACGCGACGGGCTGGATCACACGTGGGTAAGTAATCAAGAATACAAAAAACGGTTCCAGACGAGTGGAGTACGCACCTGGCCGGTCGCGAGCGTCCTTGACTCGGTCGCCAGCAGCGAGTCCGTCCACGCGCCGGCGGCGAGGATGGTCAGGTCGGGCGCGTACGTGTCGCCGCCGTCGAGCCTGAGCGCCGCGACGGCCGAGCCGTCCTTGGTGTAGACAATCTCCTCAACGGCCTTGGGCACGAACACGGCGCCGAGCTCGAGGCAGGCGGTGAAGACCTGCTCGACCGCCTTCTCCGCGTACGCCCAGCCCGCGTCCTGGCTCAGGTATCCGGCCATGCCGTCGAGCGCGTCCTCGGCGAGGCCAAAGTGCGCGGCCGCCTGCGCGCCGGACGCGAACCGCGTGACCGGCAGGCCGAGCTTTGTGACGACGTCGAGCGCGTCGGCGAGGTACTTTGGGTTGCCGGCCGGCGTCATGCACAGCAGGCCGCAAGGGGAGTAGTGCGCCGCGTACTCGGTCTTCCACAGCGCGAGCGCCTCGACGACCATGCCGGCGTAGACGGCGTCGTCGTAGTCGGCCCGCACGATCCGCGAGACGTCCACGCTGGACCCGTCGGGAACGGGCGGCCGGGTCCGGTCGAACAGCGTGACGGAAGTGTAGCCGGCCCGGAGCAGGTAGTGCGCGGTCGACAGGCCGAACTCGCCGCAGCCGACGACGGCGATCTTGGACGACTTGGACAGCGTGAATGGCATTGTTTCGTTTGTGTGCAATTCACAAACTGACTGAAGCGGCGGAGCCTCTGAGGTGGTCTTGGGGGAACCGCGAACAGGGGTCATCTGATGGTTCCGGTGTCCGGTGGCTCATCTTTAAACCTTATCCGCAAGCGACGGAAGTTTATTCCTATCTGGGTTTGCTTCTCCCAAAGCCGGTTCGCCGTGCCTTATCGCATTTTATATATCTCGTGCTTTTATTTTTGACCCTACGTTCTAATCATACAACACGTCTTTTTTCTTTCTTCTTGTCAACTGAGAAACGCCCGGCGCCGGTTGACCTCGCGCACGCTCGAGACGGAGTCGACGTTGAGCATGTGCAGGAACATGACTCCCTTGAGCACGTAGATCTTGAACTGCGCCCTGACCACCGCGAGGTTCAGGAACGCGGCAGCCGGCGCGGGCGCGGGCGGGGCCGGCTTGCGTGGCCGGGCCACGTCGTAGTCGTCGTTGTCGTCGTAGTCGTTGTACTCGCCCTCGTCGTCGTCGTCGCCGCCGTCGTCGCCAGAGTCCACCACTCGCCGCCGCTTGCGTGCTGTCGACGACGACTTTTGTCGCGACTGCTGCAGAAGCTGCTGTGGTGCCGGACCGGCCCCAACCGCGTTCTTGACGAAGCACTCGACCGTGCCGTCGTCGCGGGTCACGACGGCCACGTCGGCCGCGTCGATCCGCAAGCACGCGTCCCTGAAGTCCGCCGGCAGCCGGATCGGCGTGCCCGGCGGCGGCGGCGGCAGGTGCTCGGCCAGCTTTGCCAGCACGCCGCGCAGCTTGTCCGCCGCGGAGCTGCCCTCGACGATCTGCACGCCCCACTTGCAGGCCGCCGCCGCGCCCGTCGCGGCGTCGGCCGGCGTGAGGTCGTACGCGCGCAGGATCGCCTCGTTGTCGTCGACCTGGACGACGAGCTCTCTCGCCGCGTCGTCCGTGAACGGCCGCTTGTACTCGGCCCGCCGCTTGTCCTTGTCGCCGGCCTCGAGGCTGAGGCCGGCTGGCCGGACGTCGCGCAGGCGCATGCTGATCTCGTCGCGGCCGGTGAGCAGGTTCTTGGTGAGCTCGAACGGGATGAGCCGCTGCTCGAGGCCGCGGAAGTGGTAGTACCGGCACTCCTTGAGCAGCAGGTCGCGGTGCTCGGCCGACTTGAACGTCAGCGGCGAGCCCTTGAGGCCATCGAGAAGTTGCTCAAACAGATCGGCCGAGTGGGTCGGCACGGCCGGCGGCGTGACCGCCGGCGGCCGGATGAGGCCCTTCGTGCCGGGGAAGACCTCCTGGGGCGACGAGAAGAAGGACGAGAAGCCGAGCGTGAAGAAGTTGGGCGAGTCGCCGGGCTTCGTGAGGAGCTCCTTGGGGACCCGGAACTGGCGCGAGCCGATGCGGACAAAGATCTCGGCCTTGAACAACGCCTTGACGAGCTTCGGCAGCTGGTAGTAGTGCGCGTCCGCGTAGAGGTACACAAAGTGGTACTCGTCGCGCGGCACGACAAAGTATCCCTGCAGGTGCCGGACAATGTCCCGGAAGACCTCGGGGCTGCGGTCGATGTAGAGCACGGGGTGGGTCTTGGCGGCGGGCCCGCCCTGCTGTGCCTTGAAGAAAGACGTGAAGTACGAGGGTCCGTCGGACGACAGCGACGCGCCGCTGAGCCGGAACAGCGTGTCGCCGACCTGGATCGAGTACACCTGCTCGTGGGGCAGGAGCCGCGGGATGTTCATGTTTAGTATCTTGCTGTTGAAGTTGGCCGCCGCATTCGGCTCCGTAAGCGGCACGACCGTGCCGCCCGCCGTCGTCATGACTGCCGGCGCGGCTGCCGCCGCGGCCGCCGATGCCGACACGGCCCGCGCAGGCGGGCCAGGACGCGGAGGCCCGGACGACGACGACGACATCGACAGTACCGACGACGGCGACGGGCCGCCGGAAAATACGCTTGCAAGTGCCTCGTCCGCGCTACCATCGTTCGCACCGGCCGGGTCGATCGCGCCGACCAGGTTGGCTTGGAGAATCTCCGACATGTCCAGGTCTGACAGTACCGCCATTAGCCAGCTGCATTTTGCCTTGGAAAGCGCAAAAAGTGCATCGTTAAATCCGGCTCACCTGATAGTCCGCCCACAGGAGATTCGACGTCCAGGCTGAGGCTCCGTCTGTCCATGCCTGTCGCGGTGCTGTCTCCTTGGCGTTTGGTTATAAAAATGCTCTGCGCGCGGTCAGCCTTCGGAAGAATCGCTGGGAGGCAAGTAAGGACAAAGAAACGTACGTCAAGCTTGATCTTCACGCAAACAGATCACTACAGACGCTCGGCAGCCAAATTGACAAGTTACGAGCCGTCGCCACTGCGGATTCGACCTTTATCCAGCACGTTCAAACAAGGACTTATGGCGACCCTTAAGGCCGTGCGGCTCAGGCGTTACAAATGCCCGATCACGTAATGCGGATCACAAAAGTCACAGAATTGAAGATCACGTGCATTTTTGGCCGATGAGGTCCGGAAACCTTAATTCGTGACGCGAACAAAAAAAAACTCCCAACGAAACAACAGAAAAAATTCAAGGGCCTCAAAACAGAGCAAGAAGACCACAACCGGCACGACAACTCTCACGACAAATCTCGCAGCGTCCTTTTGTATTTGACTGCATGGAACAATGGCAGACGACACGTCCGCATTGGTGCCCCGGTTCGACTACGCCCGCGCTGTGCGGCTGCTCGTGGACTGGATCCACGCGAGCGCCATCACGGACCTGCCGCCGTACCTGGCCGGCGTGAGCGAGGTCGACCTCGACGACCTCGCCGTGATCGGCCTGCACGAGCGCTGCACGCTCCAGGTGCTCCGCCTGTTCCGGCCGCTCTTTGTCGACCTTGCCGCGCGCTGGGTGTCCATCGCGGCCGCGAACCAGCTCGAGCACGAGATCGCGCGCGCGCTCGCCCGCGCGCTGCCGTTGATCCCCGAGACCGCGGCCCATGCCGAGGTGTTTTTTGCGGCGTACGAGTGGGCCGACGAGTGCACATTGAAGGATATGGTTGCGCTGTACAGACTGCTGTCCTTTGACAAGCTCCGGTTCGGACGGCTCGTCGACACCGGCCGCATCTTGAGAACCATGCTGGACGACGAGATTGATCAGGCAACACGATTCATGGCCATAAAAATCTGGTCGATGCATCTGAGCTTGTCGGATCAAGAGACAAACCGATTTCTGCAGTCGCTGTTGGACTATTCAAATCCAATTGCTGCAGATTATGAAGCAGCGGGAGAAATCGACTATTCATTGTTCGAGTGCGTACTCCTATTTTTGCCCCATCCTGAATTTGGATCTGAATATGAATTGATGAAGCTGACCTCCAATAAAGCATATTCGAGGCAAAGCGTATAACCTCGTTTAAAGAGTCTATCTCCAGTGCGAACTCACAATATGGATATGACGACGCTGTCGTGGACGACTACGAGTTCTCAGCCAAGACTGCAAATATCTGCGGCGTGCTGGTTCCTAGGGTCACAGGTACGTTTGGAACATCTCTACAGGAAGAATTGTTGCGTCCAGTGCTGACCACAACGATAAAGCACCGACCTCGACGATGCCAATTGTCTTCACGGACACGACGGTCAAGAATGTGCGCGCCATCGCCTCCGTGATCCGGAACTCGGCGCCGATGCTCGTCACCGGCGCCCAAGGCAGCGGCAAGACGTTCCTCGTCAACTTTGTCCTGTCGGCCCTGGCAAAATCCTCGAACGACATCATCCGCCTCCACCTCGGCGAGCAGACGGACACGAAGATCCTCATCGGCACGTACTCGTCCGGCGACACGCCCGGCTCGTTCGTGTGGAAGTACGGCATTCTCGCAAACGCGGTAAGGGCAGGTAAGGTTATTATTATTGAAGATATTGACAAGGCTCCGAACGATGTCATTAGTGTTATCCTATCCCTCGTGCAGCATCGCCAGATCACGATTCCGTCGCGGGGCACGATCATCAGGGCCGGACAAGGGTTCCAGATGATTGCCACCGTGACCGAGTCCGAGCGGAAGGGCCGACGGGACTTTATCGGCAGGTCGCTCTGGCAGACGGTCCACATCGACATGATGGGCGACGAGGAGCTTCAGGAGCTCCTGGTTTCAAAGTACCCCCGTCTGAGGGGCTTCGCGGGCCTCATGCAGAGCTGCTTCCTCGTCGTGCAAAACACGTACAACGATCCGGCGTTCGTGACACTCACGCGGGGATCACAGAACCGAAGTGTCTCCATTCGTGATTTAGTCAAGTGGTCCGACCGCGTCAACATACTGTTGTCCAGCAGTCTCGATGACGATTACAAGGACGGCGAGAGCATCCCGACCGCGGTGTACGACTACATATTCTTCGAGGCGGTCGAGTGCTTTGCAGCCAGCATCAGCGCGCCGCAGGCTCGCGACTTCATGTCGCGTGCGATCGGCAGCGCGCTGAACATTGCTCCGCACACGCTCGAGTACTACAGCGTCGGTGTCGTGCCCGAGTTCCGCGAGACCGCCAGCGCCGTCGTCGCCGGCCGAACCAGCCTGCCACGGAACCCGGCCGCCGCGCGCCGGCGGGTCCAGCGGAATCTCGCGTCCGCGTCGGTGTTTGCGCACACGAAGCACAACCTCCGACTGCTCGAGCAGATCGCGACGGCCGTTAAGCTGCGCGAGCCCGTCCTGCTCGTCGGCGAGACCGGCACGGGCAAGACGACGACCGTGCAGGAGCTCGCCGCAAGCGTGGGCGCGCGGCTCGTCGTCCTCAACCTGTCCCAGCAGACAGACACGTCGGACCTGCTCGGCGGGTACAAGCCCGTGGACGCATACGCGGTCGCGGTGCCGCTCAAGGACGAGTTCGAAACGCTGTTTGATGACACGTTTTCGACCAAGCGCAACGAGAAGTTCAGCGCGACCCTCGCAAAGTGCTTCGCGAACGCGCAGTGGGTGCACGTCATCCGGCTCTGGAACGAGGCCGTCAAGGTTGCCCAGCAGACGCTGGCCAAGCTGGCGGCAGCCGCCGCCGCGGAAGCCGAGTCCGCGAGCGAGGACGCCGCCAGCCGGAGCAAGAAGCGCCGCCGGCTGAACTCGGAGGAACGCGACAGCCTGGGTCTGCAGTGGGAGGCGTTCTCGACTCACGTGGCCGCGTTCGAGGTCCAGTACCAGCACATCTCAAAGTCGCTCGTGTACAAGTTCATCGAAGGCGCGCTGGTCCGTGCCGTGCGCCAGGGCGACTGGGTCCTGCTCGACGAAATCAATCTAGCGAGTGGCGACACATTGGAGAGCTTGATCGACTTGCTTGCTGCCAACGGCGAGGGCGCGTGCATCCACCTCACGGACACGGGAGACATGGAGGCCGTCAATGCGCATCCGGACTTTAGACTGTTTGCATGCATGAACCCCGCGACCGACGTCGGCAAGCGCGACCTGCCCGCGACGTTCCGCACGCGCTTCACGGAGCTCTACGTGCCTCCTCCCGAGCAGGACCCGTCCGATCTGCTGACGATCGTCGAGAAGTACATCTCCCAGCTGGCGGTCGGCAAGGACTCCGAGGGCGCGTGCAAGGACGTCGCCGACCTGTACCTTGAGGCCCGGACCATGGCGGAATCCCACCAGATCGTCGACGGCGCCGGCCAGAAGCCGCACTTCAGCATTCGTACGCTCGCGCGGACGCTGCAGTACGCCCGTGACATCTCCGCCCGGTTCGGCTTGAGACGAGCCCTGTACGAATCGTTCTGCATGGCGTTCGTCACGCAGTTGAACAAGGATTCTCGGGAAGTCCTTCTCGCCGTGATTGAGAAATACACGATCCTGAAGTTGTCAAACAAGCGCTCTGTCATGGCCAAAATGCCACCCAAGCCCGCGACCGGTGAGTACGTGCAGTTCAAGCACTACTGGCTGGAAACAGGGTCGTTTGAACCCGACGAGCAACAGAATTACATCATCACGCCATCGGTGGAGAAAAACTTGCTAGATCTTGTCCGCGCCACCTCGACAAAGCGATTTCCCATTCTCATCCAGGGACCCACGTCGAGCGGTAAGACCAGCATAATCAACTACGTCGCCAAGAGAACCGGCCACAAGATGGTCAGAATCAATAATCACGAGCACACGGACTTGCAAGAGTACCTGGGCACGTATGTCTCGGACCAGAAAGGAAACCTGGTCTTCCAGGACGGCGTGCTCGTCGAGGCCGCGCGCAACGGGTACTGGATCGTCTTGGACGAGCTCAATCTCGCGCCGACGGACGTGCTCGAGGCCCTCAACCGCCTGCTCGACGACAACCACGAGATTTTCATCCCGGACACGCAGGAAATAGTCAAGCCGCATCCGCACTTTAAGCTCTTTGCGTCCCAGAACCCGTCCGGTCTCTACGGCGGCAGGAAAACGCTCTCGCGCGCGTTCCGGAATCGGTTTTTGGAAATACACTTTGACGACATTCCCGAGGACGAGCTCGAGGTCATTCTAAAAGGACGGTGCCAGATCCCGCCTTCCTACGCGAAGAGGATCGTCCAGGTTTACAAGGAATTGGCAATGAGACGGCAGTCGACGAGATTATTTGAAAAGGACGGGTTTGCGACGCTCAGAGACCTTTTCCGGTGGGCAAACAGAGAAGCGGTCGGATACGAGCAACTTGCTCTGAACGGATACGTACTACTCGCCGAGCGAGTTCGCACGATGGAGGAGAAGTCGCTTGTGCAGGAGGTTATCGAGAAGATTATGAAAGTCAAGCTTGACATCGACGCTTACTACTCCTCGTACGATATTCCGGCTACGGCGTTCTCGGAGATTGTTTGGAACATGTCAATGCGACGATTGTTTGCACTAGTTTCTGAGGCACTGAAGAAAAATGAGCCCGTCTTGCTGATCGGTGAAACTGGGTGCGGTAAGACGACGATCTGTCAGATTTTGGCAAAATACTTTGGCAAATCCCTGCACATCGTCAACGCCCACCAGAACACGGAGGCAAGTGACATTATCGGAGCACAGAGACCACTGCGAAACAGATCCGAAGCGCAGGCCGCCCTTACAGAGAAACTGAGCAAATATTTGGGCAAGCCAGACAGCGACGAGGACCATGACTTGGAGGCTCTTTTACACGAGTTTGACAGGTCAGATGTGCGCACGACCCTCAGTCCAGAAGATCTGGCGGCTGTGCAAGAGCTTCGCCGTCAGGTCAGCATTTTGTTTCAGTGGAGTGACGGCAGTCTCGTCCAAGCGATGCGTACGGGCGATTTCTTTCTGTTGGACGAAATTTCCCTTACAGATGATTCCGTATTAGAGCGTCTAAACAGCGTGCTAGAGCCGGAGCGCTCAATTTTACTTGCGGAGAAGGGAATCGACGACAGCAGTATCACTGCCGCAGACGGGTTTCAATTTTTTGCAACCATGAACCCGAGCGGTGATTTTGGCAAGAAGGAGCTCTCACCGGCGCTTCGAAATCGGTTTACGGAAATATGGGTGCCCGCTATCACGAATGTCGA
Organism: Lipomyces sp. NRRL Y-27488; assembly: GCA_030556275.1. NCBI lineage: Eukaryota > Fungi > Ascomycota > Lipomycetes > Lipomycetales > Lipomycetaceae > Lipomyces > Lipomyces sp. NRRL Y-27488. Next base: position 21,184 of record JAKTPS010000067.1, read on the forward strand.
TGAGGTCTACCAGCTCGTCAACTCGAAACTTGAAGTCGACGAGGTCGGCCTATTCAGTCGATCGATTGTTCAGTTTGCCGTCTGGTTTTCGGACGCGCACAATTCTACTCTGGGCAACCATGCCATCGTATCCATTCGAGATATTCTCGCGTGGATTGCGTTTATTAAGGCTACCAAGAATCTGTCGTTTGAGTTGCGTCTATTGCACGGAGCGTCGATGGTGTTTATTGATACGCTTGGCACAAACACCTTTGCGTATCTCGCTGAAAATCCAGAGTTACTGGCAAAGGAGCGTCTGCGATGTGTCGAGTATCTGTCCGGAGTGGCCGAGGTGGATCTGTCTGCCGCGTACGCTGAGCCTGTGGCGTTTGCAATGACCTCGTCGTCCGTCAAGGTCGGCGAGTTTGAAATTTCAAGGGACGTGACTAAATCGTCAGATATTCCGTTCAGTTTTTCCGCGCCCACGACGGCATTCAATGCCATGCGGATTATCCGCGGAATGCAGCTTCGAAAGCCCGTCATGCTCGAAGGAAGCCCCGGTGTCGGCAAGACAAGCATCATGACGGCCCTGGCAGCGGCTAGTGGGTCAGAATTGACGAGGATCAACTTGTCTGAACAGACCGACTTGATGGATCTCTTTGGCTCGGACAGTCCTATCGAAGGCGGCCAGAGCGGCGAATTTTCATGGCGGAATGCGCCTTTCCTTGATGCAATGGAAAACGGTTATTGGGTCTTGCTAGACGAAATGAACCTGGCGTCTCAGTCGGTTTTGGAAGGTCTCAACGCTTGCTTGGATCACCGCGGGGAGGCGTATATTCCAGAACTGGATCGCACATTTACCTGTCACCCGAATTTCAAGTTGTTTGCTGCGCAGAATCCGCATTATCAGGGAGGCGGACGCAAGGGACTGCCAAAGTCATTCATTAACCGATTCACCGTTGTCTATGTAGACCTTCTTACACCAACCGATCTCCGAATCATCACAACGCAGATATTCCCATCTGTCAACAGGGATCAGGCTGATTTGGTTATTGATTTCATTTCGCTCTTAGACACGGAGACCACAAAGAAGCGGAGTTTAGGCCAGATCGGTGCACCGTGGGAATTCAATCTCCGTGACACTTTGCGCTGGTTCCATCTACTTGTGCGAGGCGTGGACTACGAAAATTCGTTCTTGCCGTCTGAATACCTTGACATAATTGTGAAGCAACGATTTCGAACGGTTGGCGACCAGCGGGCAGTGGACAGGTTATACGAAGATCATTTCCGTCAAAAGCTGACTCCTCGATTGGTCACTGCAACTGTTGCCGACAATTACTTGCAAGTGGGACACTCGGTTCTATTGCGCCAGCCTAAGCTCGATTCGTATAATGCTTCATACAAAAATCTGGCATTGTTGCAATGCAACATGGCACCGATGGAATCGTTGATGACCTGCATAAAGATGTCATGGCCGGCTATAATAATCGGCCCGTCGAATGCGGGGAAGACCAGCTTGATCCGCCTCTTGGCTCGGCTGGTTGGCGCGAACCTCGAAGAATTTCCTATCAACGTCGATACCGATACAGGAGATATCATCGGAGGATACGAGCAGGTTGACTTTTCTCAGCGATCAACGGAAGTTTGGGAAAGTTTCAAATCCCTGGCCGAGAGCTTGCTATTGGAGGCCATTGATGGTGACGAAGAGCGGAACGTTCAAGTGCATGTCCGGCTCTTCGACCTCGTACGGTCTACTGATGATCCATCTGACGAAACCCTGCTGAAGGCTTCAGAACTGTTAGAGGTGTTGCTTACAGAGGAAAGCTCGTTTCACGAAGAAATATCGTCATTGCACTCTCGCGCCGTTGAGTTGCGAAACCTTCTACATGCAAACACCGGTGTTGCCAATTTTGAATGGTATGATGGTATCCTTGTGAAGGCTCTTGAAAAGGGGCACTGGCTTGTGTTGGATAATGCGAATCTCTGCGGGCCGTCGGTCTTGGATCGACTGAACTCCTTGCTGGAACCAGATGGCGTGCTGTCTATCAACGAGCGGGGACTAGATGACGGAAAACTGCGAATTATTAAGCCTCACCCCAACTTTCGACTCTTTCTGACTGTTGATCCTCACTATGGAGAATTGTCCCGAGCGATGCGAAATAGAGGAATCGAGATTTTCTTGGATGACTTGAAACATCGATCAACGGAATTTGACAAGGCGATATTTAATTCGATGACTTCAAACGCCAAGAAAGATACTCTGCAAATAACGTCGGAAATTACGCATGAACTTGAGAATCTGTCCTTGAGTCCTTCCAGATGCGAATGGACCATAGCCGGTAATTTGCCCGCAACCACTGCGGACACGCGCGTCTATGGACTTGTCGATGCCATCGCCTCTCGTCCTAACGCTGCCGACAACAAGTATTTTGCATTGGCGAGTGCAGATATTTTGCCGATTGCTTATTCAGAGACCATAATGCGCTGGTCGGCGTCGATACAGAATTTGCCATATTTTACGGATTCCGAGAAAAGATTTACTTCTCTTCTCGCGAAGATATTCATCGAGTTCAACGACTTGAACCTGTCAGAGATTATCAAGAGTCTTTATGCAGAAGCCGAATTGAACGGTTATATGAACTATCAGTCGCTCTCTTTGACTTCGAACCCATACAACCTACTCAAGTTGAAAATGAACGATCATGACTCCTACCTTCTGGCCTCGATGTACGACCTCGCATTGGGATACATATTGTTTAAAGACAACCTAAAGAGCATCGAGACTATAGAACCGGCCGAAGAGTCTATTACGCAGTTGGCAAACACGTTCTCGTCAGTCCTCGATGCTATTTTGCAGAAGTTCGACGGTCTAAAGGCAGAAACTACACTGAAACTCAGGCAAGTTCTGGAGTTTTTCGATGACGTGCTCTTTTTGGCTAGCAACGACGAAGTGGATGAAAGTCAATGGCCGATTTTGGGAGATATCGTTCACAAATATGCGGATGACCTCCGCCATAGCGAACTTCCCTCAGTCGCGTCACTCGCATGGAACAATTGGGGCGAAGAAGTCAGCGGCATCGGATCGACTTCGACTTTGCGAAACGGAAAGTCCATGGATCTTATTTGGAGTGGTATGCACAGAAAAGTTCCAAAAACACTCAACGATTGGAGTCTTTATCTTGAGTGTGTGGATTTAGCCAAGAAGCTTGACGGGCAATATGACAGATTGAATAAGGATAAGCGTACTTTATTGCTTCAGCTACAAACCAAGATCTTGACCATCATGGCGTCTGTCATTGAAGGAGACTCAAACTTGGAGGTTGTCGAGTCGATAAAGAGAGAAGCCGGCGAGTACTTGTCTGAAATTGGTTTGCCCAACGAAGACGCAAAACAAGGCCTGATATGGGCTGATGTCATGGCGTACATATTACTAACCGGGGAACTCTATCACGCATCATGTCAACAAGGACGCCCTGCCTGGGTGGACTTGCCGTTAATCAACATGTCGGGTAAAAGTTTCAGATTGAGCGCCGATACTGGATCAGGAATCTCCACGTTTACCACTTTGCTGTTTTCGAATATCCATACGAAGTCGGGTCGTTTGGATGGAAGCGTATTTTTCAGGCTATCGGAACCTATTGCTTCTGTTGGCCGTGCTCGCATTGGGGCCTTTGCAGATGCACTGGCGGACTTGAAGTCGATTGGAAAATATATTACAACTGCTGTCCCATACGTCACTGGAAACAAGACTGCTTGGATATTCCAAAGTGTGCTATTGCATATGCAGAAGATTGTTTTGATGCATTTGCCAGCTACACATGCTGTCACCGTTGAAAACCTCTTTAGGTTGGCTATATCAAACGGTATTGCTTCTATTCGAGATTTTTTCAGCGAGATCGCCTTGTACCTTCAGAAGAACGACTCGGAGACTTGCTCATATCTCTTTGCAGGCCTGGCTACAGTTGTATCTCCAAAGGATACGTCTACGGAAGAACAACTAGGAAAGATACTTGCGAAATATGCAGAAGGCTTACTTATTCTTTATCTTCCTGATAGAGCATACGACCCAGCAATCAGGCCCTACGTTCAGCTCAATCTTATGAAGCGCGAGAAGCTTCGTCTTCAGTCTTGGCTTGAGGCTGCGACGGCAGTTCAGCGTGTGTTTACTGGCGAAGGACAGAATTCGCGCGTCAAGAAATTAGACAACGATCTTCAGCGGATGGGAGTCCTGCCGACCTTGTCCTGCTACAGGCCGGATAAATCGCAATCATCCGCTTTGTTTCAGTCCATTTATCGCTTCTATGGTAATTTTATTGCGGATGGCAACCTGGATCGATTCCTGAAAGAGATTAGCCTTCATCCCAAGAATTCTGCTGCAGTTTCTGCAATGTTTCATAACAATGCGTCTGAATTTGCTAACCAACTCGAGGAAGAGTTTCCATATTATGCGGACATCATGGGCCCGATTATCGAGTATGTTCGACTAGCGATGCTGGCTCTTGAGTTGACTGCAAATTCAAAGAAGCAGTCTCATTCAAATACAATTGATTCAATCTTGTGGCTTATCGATGGGTCGGCATTCAGATCTGCAAATTCGCTCAACATTTCACTCGAAGCTGATCACCCGCTAACAAAGGATATTCTTGACTGTGCTCTGCATTGGTTATCTGTCAGATCCAGATATGCTAGTGAGCATGATCATGTCACATTGGCTCTCGTTAATTCGGCATTTTCGAGCCTTCATTATGCCTGGGCTGTTGAAAAGAAGAAGCGAGAAAGTGAAGAAGCGTCAAATACTACAATTTACAAGGTGGCGAGCGACGAAGAGGCCGAAGCCGAAGAATTTGCTGCATTATTTCCGGATTATGACAACGCTACGCAAAGCCTCGCAGGCTCGAATGACGTCGAAAAATCAGTAGACGTCAGTATTTTCAACAGTTTGTTGGCGATCTTCGGCCAGTCGGCAGACTTTATTCAAATGTCTCAGCTGGTGCGCGCGTCGTTCAAGTCAATCGATTCATTTATAGATGTGGAGTTTGAATGCGAAGATTCTCAAATCAATAAGGCGCTACCGGCAGTTATTCTCGGAATCTCGAATTCGATTGACGGCATCTCCGCCTCTGACGTGAAATCGAACTTCTACACCGGTCAAAACGTCAAGGAGGTCGAGAAAGTTTCTTCGGTCTTCATTGCTATTCAAACGAGGATAGCAGTGTTTTCGGAGAAATGGCCGGAAAACGAAATTCTACTCGACTGTCTGCAGTATTGCAACGACATGTTAGACTCTCCTATTGACACGCCTGTTGCGAAATTGCTTGCACTGGTTGAAAAGGAACTTGAATCTTTGTACGAGTGGCAGAAATTTGCGAGCCGTGACTTTTCAGTGAATGACCATATTGACACTCTCAGTCAATTAATTATCGATTGGCGAAGACTCGAGCTATCTTCCTGGGCCACCTTATTTGATAATGAGGTCGTCAACGTGGCCAATGGAGCTAGCGAATGGTTGTTTCACGCTTATGAAAGCACGATTTCGACGCCAAAACAACTGTGCGAAGCAGGCGATTCTCTAGATGACTATGTCCTTGAACTTGTTCAGGCTCTTGCGTTGCTTATTGGAAATTCGCCAATGGGGCAGGTAGAAAAACGATTACAGTTGCTGAATGCACTTGCGATCTATGCGGAAAAATTGGCTGAACAGGATTCGTTATTTCCATTGCGCCAAATATCAAAACTATTGCGGAATGTGTCGGTTCTTTACTCGCAGTTCATTCCGTCTGTCAGGCAATCATTGTCTAAGGAACGGCAAAAACTGGAAAAGGAAATGTCAGAAACCATACTACTGGCTAGTTGGAAGGACACGAATTTTCTGGCCTTGAAAGAAAGTGCACGTCGATCACACTTGAAACTATTTAGACTTGTCAAGAAATTTCGGGCCATTCTCACGCAGAGCACTAGAGGTCTCCTGGACAGTGGATTAGGAGAGGACCAAGGCAGCGTGAAGTCTACGAACGTGAAGAATGCGATTGTATCGACAAATGAGCCTGTTGACATTGGTAATTTCGTCGAAATTTGCGTTTCGCAGGTTGCGTCCTGGGGCGATCGTCCGGAACGGCTTGTTAACACCGGCGCGACGGCGACCAAACTCCAGGGATATACAGCTCTAATTCTTGAAACTGAGCAGCCATCGCTTGTTGCTTATGCTTCTGAGTTGGTCAACGAAATGAAGCAGTTACGAAAGGACACGCCACAGTCGCTAACGAAGGAAAATAAAAAGGAGGTTCAGTTCTTGAAGACGCGAAAAGCAAAGCTGCTTAGTGATACATTGAAAGACCTAAAGAGACAGGGCTTGCGCTTCCAGACGCGACCGGATGTGTTGGCCAAGCAGGACAGTGTGGCGAAGATTCTGTGCAGAACGGAGGTTTTCGATCAATATGGCGCTGATCAATATTTTTTCCGTGTATTGGAGTTTTTGCCGCGAGTCCGTGGCTGTTCGGTATCTCATTCGGAGGACTTGAAGCCTACTCAAGTCGGTCGAGCAGTCGGTTGCATGGAAAATCTCATTGACGTCCTTTTGACTCAGAGAGAACATCTTGGAACTGGACTGCATGCCTATCAAGAATTTACGAAGGCATATAGCGAATTTACAACTATGGCAACTGTGTCTTCAGAGAACACCTTAAAATCGTTCAAAGTACAAGACGGACAGCTGCAGTCGATTTCTAAATCTTTAAGGCTCGCTATTGGAACCATTGACTTTTCGATGTCTGTGATTCAAGCGCAGCGAAAACTTGACGGTAGTAACGACGTGCGTATCGATATGGCCTTTGACTCATGGAAGGATAGCCTTCAAAAGCTATCAACAAAGCTTGATTCTACAACTTTCTTTAAGACGGCGTCTGTGATTACGTCTGATCGTGTATTGCTATTGCAAGACATTGGATCGTTGGTTGACACCATGCGCGTCGGGCTTTTGGCGATGAAGGATTGGTCGCCAAATTATGCTTACGCAATTGATATATTGCTGCGTTTCATTGACAATGAGTTCCTGTCGTTGTTGGATTTCGACTACTCCTCTGATGGCAATGGTATATCAGGCACGGTTATTGAAACGGTCGACAGGTCGTTACGGAGACTGTCCGATTCCGTCCTTGTTGTGATTCAAAACGCGAGAGCTGCTACGGACACTCCAGTTGCCCAGGATGATGAAAATTGGATACTGCTGGCGACACGGCGCACAGCCAAACTTTTGCAGCTCTTGCATTTCTCCGAGATTACAGATTCAATTAAAGATTGCGTTGCTAATTTGAATGGCCTATCCGCTGCGTTGTCACTTGACTCAACAGCTGTGGGAGCACTATTTGCTTTGACCCGTCCAATTATTGATGCCTATGCTGGGTTTGCAGAGAGTCTGCTTGCTCAAACAGCAACTGCGCACGACGACATGTCGAAGGCAGCAGTAATTTTGATGAGATGCTTTTTCACTGTTGCGACTTCCGGGTTTTGCTCGCCGCAAGAAGAATCGGATGAGAACGATGGAGGCGAGGCCCAGCAAGGTACCGGTCTTGGCGACGGTGATGGTGAACAGAATGTCAGCAATACTGTTGGTAAAGACGAGGACCTGGACGATATTGCAAAAGAAAAGGACGACGGCGCTGAGGAGGATCGTAAGGACAAAGACAGAGAAGATCGTGAAGACGCAGTTGACATCGATGGTGAAATGGAAGGCGACATTGAAGACGTCAGTGACGAAGGTGAAGATAAAGATGACGATGAGAACGACGATGAGAATGAGGATGATTTGGACGAAGAAGTTGGGGATGTCGATCACCTCGACCCGTCTACTATTGACGAGAAGATGTGGAACGACAAAGAGGAAGAAAAACCTTCTGATCGTGAAACAGACGAAAAGCTAGATGATTCCACGAAGACTGACGATCTTGATGCCAAAACGGATGACAAGAAGAAGTCGAACGAAAACGGCAAAGATGACCAGCTCAAAGGTGAAGAGCAACAGGAGGATGATGAAAACAACGACGAAGACGACGACGAGGGCGAAGACGCTATGGAGCAAGAAGATAACGTGCGGCAGCAAGACGGTCAGCAAATGGAAGATGTCGCGCCCGAAGGAGAAGTCTTGGATTTGCCGGAAGACTTAAATCTTGACGACGGCGACGATGAAATGGACGGTGAAGAAGGCGATGACAATCTTCCTGAGGATGATGCTCTCGATCAGGATTTTCCGATGAACGAAGATAACATGGATGACGAGCGCGATAACGACAACGCAAATGAGGACGGATCCAATGACGTTGACGAGGAAGACAATGCAGAGGAGAATGGGATAGGTAAGCCTACCTTTGCTTTTATTTTTTTTATTGATACTGACAATGGATTAGATGAGACTATTGGAGGAGAAAATGGAGACGAAGCTGCCGAAGAAGATAAGATGGATATCGATGAAAGGGATGAGAGTAAGAGCGATGCAAAGACAGGCGAAGAAGACAAAAAAGCATTGCAGAGTGAGGGTCTGGATGGGCCCGAGCAGAGCAATGAAGACGACGTCGAAGCTGCAGCGAGGGGTCGAGAAGGCGAGGAGAACAACGGGCAGGACGAAGATGCAACAAATGAAACTGAAGGTATCGGAGCTCAGAATGAAGGCGCTCCCTCCGGAGCAGATGAATCAGTTGACGATCAGACGTCAAAACAGCAAGACTTTGACCCGCAGAAACAAGAGCGCACACTCGGTGATACGTCTGAAAAATTTCATAGGCTGAACAAGACGGTTGAAGAAGCCGAGGAATCAGAGCATATGGATGAAAGTCTACAGAACGAAGCTCGAGAGGTTTGTGAAATTTATCTGCTGGTCCAGTCAGTTTAGATGCTAACGTTTTTTTTTTCAGAATACTTCAAATGCATATAGACATTTGGATGAGAGCCAGGCTGCATACGATACCCAGGCCTTGGGTGCGGCACTAAACGACCAACAGCAGGTGATTGACGAGGATATGGCTATAGAAGACGAAGACGAAAATGAAAATGCTGCTGAACCAACCGATACCGGCGAAGAGCAGGCTGACTCATCAGCGGAGCCTAATGAGGAGATGATAGGTGGCGCTGCAGGTGGTATTATTGGTGAACGGCAACAAAATGTTGAAGACGATCAGGACGAAAATGATCGCGGGACTCGAGAGGCAGATGAACTGATGCCGGACGCTGAAACAGAAATTCCGGTGACAATCGCGTCACAGGTTAACTACGACAAAGATGTCGCCTACAGGACTCTTGAAGAAGCGCGCGACATGTGGCAATCTCATGAACGAGGGACAGCGGATGTCGCAAATGCATTATGCGAGCAACTCCGTTTGATTCTTGAGCCCACGAAAACAACGAAACTACGCGGAGACTACCGAACGGGCAAGAGGTTGAACATGAAGAGGATCATTCCATATATAGCTAGCGAGTACCGGAAAGACAAGATATGGCTACGGCGAACGAAGCCCAGCAAGCGCGAATATCAGATTATGATTTCATTAGACGATTCCAAATCGATGGATGAGTCGCGCAGTGTTGACCTTGCGTTTGATTCAATGGCAGTCGTGTCGAAAGCCCTTGAAAGACTTGAAGCAGGCGAAATGTCGATTGTGCGGTTTGGCGAGCGGTGTGAAGTTGTACATCCGTTTCAGAAACCTTTTTCGTCTGAAGCGGGTGCTCATGTATTGCAATGGTTTGGCTTTCGACAGGAGCGCACAGATATGCTTGCATTACTGAAGCAGTCTATTTCGTTGTTTCAAGAGGCGAGAGCTAGCGGTGGTGGCGGCTCTTCAAGTGCGAATGTCTGGCAGTTGCAGATTATTATCTCAGATGGATTATGCGAAGATCATCAGGGCATTCGACGGCTCGTGAGGCAAGCTCGTGACGAGAAGATCATGATAGTATTCATAATCTTGGATAGTTTGAACAAGAGCAAGGGCTCAACTACATCATCGCCTGCAGCAACATCATCTTCGATTGTCGATCTGAGTCAAGTCTCGTATGACACAGACCAAGATGGTCGAATGAAACTAAGGGTAGATAAGTATCTGCAGACGTTTCCGTTTGAGTTCTATGCTATAGTTCGAGATGTAGGGCAGTTGCCGTCGGTATTGGCGATGGTCTTGCGGCAGTTTTTTGCGGAAGTTGCAGAGATGGAGTAGCATTTAAAACGGTTATGTAAGATAGGTTTCTTGTTTTGGTTGTTGTATGTAAGGTGACTAGCATTTTGTATCATAGAAAAAGTTAAACATTTATGCATCCAGGTTTAATGATTCTAAGAGTCCGTCTATGAGATCCAATTGCCCGTTGAACTGACGTTCGTACATGGTAATCATCCTATACGGGCCCTCTTGCACTTTGCCTGACACAGGATCCATGTCGTCCTCGAAAAGAATTCCAAACTTCTGTGCAAGATAAAATCGGATATCATCGATAAGCTCAATCGTATCGGTTTCGTCGCGCACTGATATACGCTTGGCAGACTCGACAACAATGTCGGCAAACTCTGGCTGTGCAATAAAGTGCTCTAGATTTTCGGCAAAGTATTTAGCAGCAAAGCGCTCAAGCCTATCCATACGTGTAGCCCAGCCGGCCCGTAGGATGTCATACACAACTGCGTCGGTGTCATCCTCATCATCTTCGTCGGGCTCGTCGGGTTCGTCCTTGCCGTTGTTCATAGAGGTGTTTGTAGTATATAATGCGTTTGTAAGCGCTATGGCGGCGAGACTCTTGAGCTTTTCAATAAACAACAGGTCTGCTGCATAAAGAACATCCAGGGCGACTGGTGGTGGGACAGTAACTCGGTCCGCGTATAGGAATGTGAGAATAATTTCAGCGACAGCAGGCGAAACTGACAGAGGCACGACCGGTATCATGATTTGTCCTTCGTCATCTGGCGCACTGCGTGTGTTCAAGTGCGTTGCAGCAGCCTCTGAGAAGGACGACGTAAACATTATGAGGAAGTACTCAGCACGGATGAGCATAGCGCGGTGAGCTGGATAGAGCACGACGTTGTCATCTTCGTCTTCAACCGCAAGAACAATGTCTGCCGTAGTCTGGACAGATATTTTCCATACCCGATCATGTCCTTCGTCTTCCTGTAATTGCTGAATCTGTAGTTGTTGTCTGGTGTATTCGTCTTTTGAAACGACAATCTTTGCGCCGATAACGTCTCTTTGCACGAATGTTTCAAAATCAATTTGGGCGCTGCGCATACCTTCTTGCTGATATTGCCGTCTAAGATGAGAAGTGTCTTTGTCCGATAACGTTTCGAGAATCGTGACAAGGTCCACCAGGTCGAGCTTGCGAGCGGCCTGGATTGTCTTACTCGCAAGGCCAGCTGCTTGAGCTGCCTTTGCAGCAGCAAGCACATCCGCAGAATATAAATGCCGGACGAGCACGTCAAATATCTTTGGATCTGCGGCGGCCGTGAGACGGACGAGCCGTTTGGTAGGCCAGCGACGGGCCAGCGCATCACGAAAGAAGGATGAGCGTGCGGTGAGGACAAAGCGGTGCAAGCTGACCAAGGCGGACTCTGAGTGCTCACCGGGGGGTGCAAACGCAATGTCAGATGTGGGCGGATCCGCTTTTGCGAGAAGGGATGAAACATGCGCCGCGAATGGTTGCACAGCATCGACGGCTTTCGAAATGTCGAACTTCAGAAGAAGAGTGCGGATTGAGTCCGTCAAAGCGCCGTACAAGCAGCGCTCGCCTTGAAATGTATCTCGGTCGCAGACCGCACCATGCTCCAGTAAATATTTCACCACCTGCTCGTGGCCGCACAACGACGCCAGAATTAGCGGCGAGTAATCGAAGGCATCAGTTGCGTTCACATCTACACCAAAAGACATGAGACTGTCAACCTGCTCAAGGTCCCCGGCACGACATGCTTCGCAAAGCTGTTCAAAACGAGCCAATTCTTCGCTGCTTTCCGACGAAGGCAATTCTGGCGCCATTGGCCCGTGTTGTACTGTTTTTGAACCCGTGAGTATACTTTGCAAAAGCCGGGAAGCCGATTACGACAGCCGGAGATGGTGCGGCTTCGAGCGATGCACATCAAAGATGAACAAACAGCGACTGAAGGAGACAGAGCGAATGCATGATCTCGCACATACCATTAATAAATTACAACAGCAATACCAGGGAAAGACGGTTTGCTAGATCAAATTAAGACTGCGACGCTTGGGACGCACGATTGCCCTTAGACGTCGTTGTTCTCTTCAGCGCTTTTAGCAGAATCTAAAAGAGAGTGTGGCACACATGGTCTCGGGTGTTCACTTCACAGGCCGATCACGCGCGTCACTGTCGTCGAACTTCTGGATATCTCCCGGGCGGAAATACGGACTCCTTAGCGGAGCGGGATTAATTATAGTCGCGCTGTATGTACGCATCGTGATACGGACTGCTTAGGGCCGCCCTCGGACCCCGGAAACTATCTCCGCGAAGGTTGGAGAGGCGCTGCCTCCATAGCACAGTACAATACATATAACAATGCGACTTTCTCGACAGGCATCGTGTGTCAATTGTAACCCCTTACCGACTACGCAACATAGAGCAAACAATGGCGGTCTCATACAGAAGGTGTGAAATGCAACATCAAATCGACACATGATAAGGAGAATTGTTTGGCTGACTGGATCACAGACTCGGAAAGTCGGGTTTGAAGGTCTCAGTGCCTATCCTGGGATGCATGAGCTATGGATGTAAGTTGTTTTCTATTGTCGATTGTCGGTGCATTACCTTTACCATTGGTAGATCGTGGCTGATATATTTGTTGATTGTCAGCGTCGGCGTGGATGCCATGGATCTTGGAGGAGGAAAAATCCCTTGAGGTTTTGAAGAAGGCATACGATCTTGGAATTACAACTGTGAGTCGTACGTTACTGGTGATTGAGTATTGCTGTGTGCTGACAGCAAATTGAATAGTGGGATACTGCAAATGTCTATTCTAATGGCGATTCTGAACGGGTTATTGGCACTGCTCTCAAGAAATTCAATATTCCTCGGGAAGAGATCATTATTTTGACAAAGTGCTTTTTTCCGGTTGGTGAGCCTGGCGATGAAATATTCAGTGCTGCTCGCTTTGGAAGTCCAAAATATATCAACCAGCATGGTCTTTCCAGAGGGGCGATTTTCAAGCAAGTCGAGGCATCACTCAAACGATTGGACACAGACTATATTGATCTCTTGCAGATTCACCGATATGACGACGGTGTCGAGCCTGAAGAGGTCATGGGAGCTTTGAACGATCTCGTGCGCTCCGGCAAGGTTAGGTACATCGGTGCGAGCAGCATGCGTGCATACCAATTCGCCCAGCTGCAACATGTTGCTGAACTGAATGGTTGGACGAAGTTCGTGTCCATGCAAGACCAGTACAGCTTGCTCTACCGAGAAGAAGAGCGCGAAATGATCCCGTTTTGCAATTTGACTGGTGTTGGACTCATCCCTTGGAGCCCTCTAGCTCAAGGAAATTTGGCCCGACCAACTTCTGCAACTTCTGCCCGCAAGGATCACGCTAAGGACACTCCAAGGTTGGCCGTTTTTTCGTCTCCTCCGTCGAAGGAAATCATCGATCGCGTTGAAAAGATGGCAAAGGAAAAGGGGTGGTTGATGAGCGACGTTGCGCTTTCTTGGATTCTTGGAAAAGTTACCAGCCCTATTGTTGGTGTGAATTCTATTGAGCGCCTTGAAGAGGTTTTAGGTGTGAACGGAAAAGAGTTGGTAGATGAGGAGGTGAAGCATTTGGAAGAGCCATATGTGCCCATTGAGGTTATTTCGTAAAAATAATGGCAGCCTTGGAGTATTTGCTGGTATTAAATGCTGAAATTGTTATATTTTCTTCTTATTTCTGAGTCCTGTATTGACTTACTGTCTCAGTAAGTACTTAATTATTAGACTATGCTATCAATAAAGGCAAACACGAGACAATTAAAGGGAGCTAAGTAGCCAAAAGAAAAATGGGAAAATGAGAAAATCAAAAAGAGAGTGGTCTAGCTTCTTTTTCGATTGTGTTAGGTATCCGATGTGTCTTATCACTATCAGAATCACTTGTTATTCATTTAGGTGTCAAATTTTTCGCAATTGGAAAGCCCACATGCTCAATTTGGTACCATTGCTCTGTGCTAGACGTATGAGGGGCAAGGCATTTTGCTTGCCCGAGATGGTGCGGCGCAAGCGAAATCCACCTGAACATGCCGACACAGAACAAACAGGCTGCGGAAGTCGATGAGGTGAATACGCGCTCTCTCCTACATCATGACGAGCGACCGCTGGGACGTGGAGCTGGCGGGGATGATTGGGGATCTTAATGATTGAAGTTAAGACTTCACGCTTATGAAGACGCATTCTCTAACGTGCGACTAGCTATAGACCGGTTGTGTTTTCTTGAGCGCTTCCTCCAGTCAGAATCAAAATGGCGGTGGCACAACTCGTTGCCACTTGTCCCCCTCCATGCTTTCTGTTCTTCTTCACTCCTACGGTTCTCTACAGCTCGACTAGTTTTTCGAACGACTTACGATAACCGACATCCTACCTTTTTTCAGTCTGAAAATGTGTTTTACGAGTACTTTACTCACGCTTCGTCGCAGGCCATTTTTGGCTAAGATGAAGTCCGGCGGCTCCTTGGCTTTTTCTGCTGCTGCGCCGAGATTCAAATCCAAGGCTCGTGCCGCGCGCAAGAATGCGCTCGCGATACTTCGCCTTTTTAAGCATCGTTCCAAGCAAGGCGAAAAACTTGTGGCCGTCGATCCTGGTGCAGCCGCTCCCGTGCTTGGTCCTAATTTGCATCCTTCCTTGCCTTCCGGGACAGCGACCGCGATGACGTGTGGACCTGCTGATCTTGGGAAGCTCCCGATCAACGATAGCTATAACGTCGCAAACGACGTCGGCAACGACACTACCTTCTCGTCCTACTTTATGCTGTCGATGATCGAGACATCAATGTACGATGGTTGGGCTGAGTCTGCGCCCACTCCCCTTGTTCTGGATGAGATGTACGCGACCGACGCGGCAGGATCTGAAGCAGAGATTCCCGAGGCGAAGGATGATGCCTCGCGTGATATACCCCAGTCTGAGCCTGAAGCGGAGGCAGATACCCAGAGCTTACATGGCCGTACTACGCACGATGACGCTGATGAGCAGTCGATCGCGACAGGTGACGTGAGTAATACCCAACTTACTCAGGAGAGCCTCGACGATGACGATAGCGGGGATCTTGAGACACTCAAGTCGACGGATTCGGTTGCCGAAATGCCTACAGGGCCGGATGATACGTGGGGCGAGTTCATGACCGCAGTGCCGGCATCTGATTCCACGGCAACGTGTCCGGATACGACAGCACTCAAGACTTTGGACACCGAGACTTCTGAACGCCCTGATGCTGTAACTGCTTGTGAAGACTCTGTTGGGTTCCCAGCCGAGATGCGCTTCGTTAGGCTTCATGTGTACGGCGCTAGTATTCCTGCTCGTTGCCTTTACTTGTCGCCGGACTACTCGCCTGAGACTGTACCTGAAATTTCGACTGGTGTGTGGTCCGTTGTTGGTTGGTTGGCAAGCATTGTCGGCGTCGGGAGTAGCTCTGGCATTGATGCCGGTTGCGACGATGGTAAAGCAGTAGCTTTTAGTGGCGGTGCTATTGTCCCGTCCACTGCCCAGGGATTTCTTGTGGGAAACCCAGATCCTTCATATTTTATACCCACGCGCCCGTTTATGGACGTTTACGCCCGCCTTAGAGACGAGGATCGCCGCAACGCCTTTGAAGTTGTCGGCACCACGTTGGCGAGGCTGGTGGGATTTATTCTTCCCTGGCAGGCGGCGAGTGACGCAGATTCGATTGCATCTCATGGCATTGGTGGCTTGTGGGACGAGGAGCGTCTGCTGGGTTTTTAGCGGGGATTTTGGCTTTGATTTGTATTTGACAGAAGTGGGTTTGACAGAAGTGGGATACGGTGATAGTCCGTGTCCGGTTGTCCATAATCGCCTGCCAGAGGTTTTGGACTGCCGGCGGAGGCTTGAACCGGATTCCGCTTGTCATTCGTAGGTTTTTGTTCTAGATGATTGGTTTTTGATTTGCATTGACAGAAGTAGGAAACGGTGATGGTCTTTGTCTGCGTGTCCGTAATCGCCTGCCAGAGGTTATGGACTACCGGCGGAGACTTGAACAAGATTCCTATGGTCAACTAGTATGTTTTGTATGCTGGTATTGTATTAAATGCATGAATGTGTTTCTTTAGTGTTACTATTCGTTCGCGTGTGGTCCCTGGCGGGTTATACAAAGACTGACCCGCCCATGCGGCAGTGCGCGTCAAGGTAACGACACCGAGACTGCGTACGCGAGGCGCAGTATAATTGAATATTCTTTTGTCATATATTCTGCATACATATTTCCCTATCCAAAGCGCGAGCGCGAAATGATCAGATCGGAATTAATTCCTTGCCGTTGTGAGTCAGCATTCAGCATTGAAGAGACGGTTACGATAGGAACAGCCTTATCTCGGCGAAGGTTCCAGGAGATCGACGAACATAAAATGCGAGCGTTTCTCGATAAATCCGTCAGAATGTAACCGCTCACTACTATACCGCACAATGGAGGTCTCATACAGACGGTATGCAAGAAGCATCATATCGACATATGATGGAGAGTTGTTTGGCTAACTGGCTTACAGGCTAGGAAAGTCAGGATTAAAAGTCTCCGTGCCTATCTTAGGCTGCATGAGCTTTGGGTGTAAGTTCTTTTCCATTGTCGATTGCCTTTACGTTTTGGTCGATTGTGGTTCATAATTGATTGGCAGCATCCTCGTGGGCACCATGGGTCTTGGATGAGGAAAAATCCCTTGAGATTTTGAAGAAGGCATACGATCTGGGAATTACGACGGTCAGTTGTACATTGCGATTGCAAGCGCTTCGGTATTGCTGTATGCTGACAGTGCATTGAATAGTGGGATACCGCAAATATGTATTCGAATGGCGATTCTGAACGGGTTATCGGCACTGCTCTGAAGAAGTACAATATTCCTCGGGAAGAGGTAATTATTCTCACGAAGTGCTTTTTTCCGGTCGGCGAGCCTGGTCATGAAATGCTCGACTTTGCTGCACTCGTTTCAAATCCGAAGTATGTCAACGCACATGGTCTTTCACGCGGGGCGATTTTTAAACAGGTCGAGGCATCACTCAAGCGATTGGACACAGACTACATCGATCTTTTGCAGATTCACCGATACGACGACGGCGTCGAGCCTGAAGAGGTCATGGGAGCTTTGAACGATCTTGTACGTTCCGGCAAGGTTAGGTACATCGGTGCGAGCAGCATGTGTGCATACCAATTCGCCCAGCTGCAACACGTCGCTGAAAAGAATGGTTGGACAAAGTTCGTGTCCATGCAAGATCAATATAGCTTGCTCTACCGAGAAGAAGAGCGCGAAATGATCCCGTTTTGCAATTTGACTGGCGTTGGACTCATCCCTTGGAGCCCTCTAGGTCAAGGAAATTTAGCTCGGCCGGCTGCAGTGAGTTCTACCCGCAAGGATCACACTAAGGATGTTCCAATGTTCGACATTTACTCGTCTCCGGCGTCGCAGGAGATAATTAATCGCGTTGAAAAGCTGGCAAAGCAAAAGGGATGGCTGATGAGCGACGTTGCGCTTGCTTGGATTCTTGGAAAAGTTGCCAGCCCTATTGTTGGTGTGAATTCTATCGAACGTCTTGAAGAGGTTTTGGGTGCAAACGGAAAAGATCTGGTAGATGATGACGTGAAGTATCTGGAAGAGCCTTATGTGCCACGTGAGGTTATGCGAGCATAGTAAGGGCCCTTTACCTCTCCTTCACTATCATGTTCTTCTACATTGGACCTGTTCTCTTGTGATTCAATATTGCGACTTTCATTATCGACGTCACTCATGTTCTTATTTTTCTATTGAAGATCTCCACTCCTGTACCTCTACAGTTCTGATTGCTGAAATTCTATTTTCTTGGAAGTACGTTTCTTTGTAAAAGCACTACTGTTCATTTCGTGTTTGCTCACAACTGTTCATTTCGTGTTTGCTTTTCAAAATCATGTCATTTTTCTCGGAAGAGAACAGCAGGCCAGAAATATCGTCTTGATTTATTTTCTACTGGGATTTTCTAAGGATTACATTTCTTTTACACGGTCTTTCCATTCATTTAAAGCAGGTAGAATATAAAATAAAATGCGCAGCAAAATATGCAGCCTAAAAATTTGAAAAATAAAAAACATGGGCTCAACCGGGAATTGAACCCGGGACCTCTCGCAAATTAACTTAGGGTGTAAGGCCCTAAGCGAGAATTATACCACTAAACCATCGAGCCAGTTCTTGACAAATCGAGTTCAGCAGTAAAACATAGTACTCAAATCATTATATTATTGGGACTGAAGTTGAACATGGTGAACTATGACGATGGAAAACTTGATCCGTTCGTTTGTTGGAGTCTGTTCATACTTCCCGAGGCAAAGCTCACTTAAGAATGGTAAACTTGACTTTTATTTTGCTTGATTCAGGCTTAGTATTAATGTTTGAGCGTTTCAGTCCGGTCGGCCAGAGATATATTCACCAGAAGGGCTGCGAGTAGGTGCGTATTCTTACTTGGGTTTCCGTTTCGGCATTCTATGACGGCTCTTAGCCTAACGAACTTTTTGCTTGCATGAGTATAGATGGACGAAGATGGAACGAACTGCGGCAGTTTAAGTGCGCCATAAATACACACCCGGTGCTCTCGGATGGATCGTCGGTCGTCGAGCAAGGAAACACAAAGGTCATATGTAACGTCTTTGGCCCAGGAGAACCTGGCATTCGGCGAGTTAACGATTCGAGCGGTGGCTCTGGCGGAGGAGGTACTGGTGGTGGAGGTGGAGGAGGAGGGACTGGTGGTGGTGGCGGAGGGTTGAGCAGCGCCGGGTTGACCAGCATCGTCGTGAAGACGGTGATCGCACCGTTCAGCACACTCGAGCGGCGCAAGCGCGGGAACGACTCACGGATGCAGGAGTTGTCGCTCACGATTCAGCATGTGTTTGAGGGAACGATACTGCGGCATCTGCATCCTCGGTCGCAGATTGAGATCACGTTGTATGTGCTTTCTCAGGACGGGGGAGTGCTGCAGGCGTGCATCAATGCCGCGTCGCTGGCGCTCATTGACGCTGGTGTGCCGATGTACGACTACGTCTGTGCGTGCACTGCGGGAGTGTATGACAAGGAGATTTTATTAGGTACTTGTCACTTTTTGCCGTTTGGTTTGGTTTTTGAGATTTTTGGCTGACACCGACTGACAACTCCACTACAGATTTGAATCGCTTGGAAGAGAACGACATGCCGTTTATGACCATGGCGACAGTGGGCAAGAGCAGCAAGGTAGCGCTGATGCAGCTTGAGAGCAAAGTGCAGTTTGACAGGTTAGAATCCGTGATGGCAGGTGCGTTGGCCGGGTGTAATCATGTGCGCGACCATATGGACAAGCAAGTGCGCAAGCATGGGGCATCACGACTAGAACGGGTCACGATATAAGTTTACGCTGCATATTACTCGCATATCACGTTGTTATTATCGTCGCATACCAATAT
The DNA here is from genome assembly GCA_030556275.1 of Lipomyces sp. NRRL Y-27488. NCBI lineage: Eukaryota > Fungi > Ascomycota > Lipomycetes > Lipomycetales > Lipomycetaceae > Lipomyces > Lipomyces sp. NRRL Y-27488. The sequence continues at coordinate 40,766 of JAKTPS010000067.1, forward strand.
GTACTATACAAAAAAGAATCTCATCCACGCTTATTGAACTTCGGCCCTTCACATGGCCCTGGAATCGGGCCGGAGACAGGCTCGTGCTCGACGTGTCCCACGTACCAGTACTTTTTACTATTCCTGAAAAACTCGTCCCACGCCTTCACCTCCCTCTCGGCAACGACGGGGTCGATGCCGCGTAGGTCGTAGGTCAGGTCCGACGTGAAGCAGCCGGTCACGAATGCGCGCGTCGCGTCGCGACCCGCAAAGTGGTGGTACGCGCCGCCAGGTCCGTACGTGCGTCTGTTGTTGGAGACGTCGAAGACGGACCCGTTGATGGCGACGTACAGCGGCAGGGACGAGTCCGTGCCGTCGTAGAGCGCGAGCGCCGCGTCGGTCAGGTTGACGGGGTATTCAAACGTGAAGAAGCGAGACGAGAAGATTGGCCACGACGACGATAACGGGACAGCTGTCGTGAGGGCGGACTGCACGAGCCGGGGGACGTGGCTGGCATGCGCAGCGCGGAGGAACAGAAAAGCTAGATAGTCAGACCGCTCCAATCCCCAGAAAAGTCTGCCAGTGGTGCACCACGAGAGCACCATGAAAGTCACAATGGCAGAGGAAAGTACACGCAGAATGTCAGGAAGTAGTGAACTATAAGAGTAAGAGGCGGCAACATCAGCTCTACCAAGATCAGCGATAGCGGCTATCTCGGCCGGAGTCATGTCCAGGTAGTCTCTCCTCCTCCTCGGGATCGCCTGTGCGCCTTGCCCTTGAGCAAAGTCATCGTCCTTAACAGGGACGGTGTGTGGCTGTCTTACAGCTCGTCTCTGCGGTCGTGACGGCATTGCTAGATGATATGGCGGGGGAGGGAAGTGGAAAGTCGTGAGAAGTCCTGACTCGGAGGATTTAAATGGATATGGCGCAATGACGTAGTTTAGTTTCTGTGCCTGAACCGCCGGATGTCTTAGACGATGCTCAAGACGCAAATCCTAACACAATGACTAACATAAGTATTCACAGTTACTTTATTGTGATATAAAGCACAACAGATTCCGGTTAGTAACGAATAGTTCCACAATTGCCGCAGGTACACCAGGATCATCATTTACTCAAATTATCTTGGCATTTAGGAATTATATCCGGATTTCACGGACTGGAGTTGATAATTGGCAAATATGCGAGTGCTTGGAGTACGCGGGTTGCTTATTGCATCATATATGCTGTTGTTTGGAAAGCTTGCAGAGGGTGCGAATTCGACATCAGCGACATCATCAACATCATTCAGCGCTCTGGTCAGATGTCTGCAGGGTTTGGACAAGAAAATATTTGTGGCTGATGATGAGTATGGCCAGTCATTCCTGGTGCCTGATGAAGGCGTCGTGATCGAGTCCTATTCTACCGGCGTTGACAGAGATGTCTACAAGTGCATTGGCGACAACGATGAGGGGTACAGCATACCACTCACGACCGAAAGAGGCTTCGACGAGCTAAATAACTTGATGGAGATATCTGAGGCGGCCATGACCGGTAGAAACTTCTTCAAGAGAGTACCATTAAACAGATCACGGTATGGATATATCAACTACAACTCGGTCTTTGGATCGTTGGACAGCACCTCTGGTGACACTTAGACGATGAGTGACTAATATCTTCGGCCATGCAATCTCCAATGTAACTATTATTCATTAACATATATCTATCTATCTATTGAATGCGTCCTAATCCAATATTTTAGCAGATATAGATGTATCTCAGTGGCAATCCAAGTCGACGACAGCGCAGATTGAAAAGTGTCGTCACGGTCTCCATTTGCAGAGGATTGCAAGTAGGATATCACACCAGCACATTGTAGGCAGGAAGCGCGAGACCGAGTTGGCACCTAGGAACTTCTTCTCCGATCGTACGACGCAATCTCCAGCCTGCACCGCGCTCGCAGTTGCCACTTGGAATTATCCTCAATTATGTATATGAATTAACCTCAATTGAGTATATCGTCAAGTGATAAAGAATCCCACAGCCATGCATCAAGACGTGATTCTCGTAGATGCTCGCACACCTGTTGCAAACTTGCCACAGTAGCCAGCGATGACATTACCTCGTCTGAAGTATTACCGACTCGACCTGTATTATCAGTATTCCGTAAGAAAGCCACCAGATACAGCTCGCAGCTGTACGCTAGATCATTCCCAGGACCGCCCTGATCAAACCGAATTGACGAGTGTCGCGAACTGGGTCCCAGCACTCGGCCATATCTGCGAATAATTCTATAAAAAGAATATCAATAGCAAAGGTACCATTCCAAGGTTAGATCTCAAAATCATTCTCGGCTCCCTCGGCTTCCTCCCAGGGGCCCCGGATTTCCTCCCACGCCCCGCGTCCTCTCGGCTCCGCCCTCAGTTCTTCGTCCTTCCAGGGTCGCCTTCTGCCCTCTGTAAATCAGAAACGAATATGATACCTGCAGGATACTACGTAGCCACTTGCTTTCCCAATGACCAGCCGTCAAAAAGGCTGCAGACTTGATCCCGCATGTCCAGCGCTGGAAGCGGGACAGGGCCCAAACGCCGCCCGTGCCAAAATAACCCTCGCCCTGGCAATTACAGGTGTCAGATTATTCTACTCGCATGCACCGGCACAATTTACTTGTCCATCCCAAGGAAGTTCACAGAAGATCAAATACCAAAGCCCACATATGTGCCGTGAAATGCCGTATGGCTGCGTTTGATACGCCGTGGTTGATGAGCATGCCCTCTTCTTCGCTATCCACAGGCCAGTCCGCCGAGCTGCTCGCGCAGGCCGGACCGGTCGGTCCGTCCTCTCCAACTGATTCCAAGCCACAGCCGGGATCCGGAACCGCAACTACAGGCCTCTCCGCGACCCAGACGTACGCGACGTTTGTCGCGCCGGACTCGTCGCATATTCACCAGACCTCGCCGCTGCTGGCGCAGACGCCACCCGCGGTCACGCGCGCACTCTCGCTCGCGTATCCGTACATTCTCGCGGCCGATCGGGCCGTCGCGGTCCTGACATGGACGTCCGGCGACGTGTGGGTGTCGTTTCTTGTCGTCGCGGCGTGGGCCGCGATCGTGCTGCACTGGGAGATTGTTGTGCAGTACGCGGGCCATCTCGTTGCCGTCGGCGGCATTGCGGGGTACGTGTATCTCCACTCCGCGGTCGGCAAGGAGCAGGAGCTGCACCCGACGCTGGATGCGATCATCCACACGATGTCGACGCTGACGACGCGGCTTGACATGTTGTTTTCGCCGGTTACGACGTTGTCGCTGACGACAAGAGACATCACGCGCTTGTTGTTCACGACGCTGTTTTTGTCGCCCGTGTACATCGTGTTCACTTTCTTTGTGCTCACGCCGCGCACGCTGTTGCTAAGTGCGGGCATCTTCGTGTTGACATACCACTCGCTTCCTGCGCGGGTCACACGCACAATTCTGTGGCGGTCGCGGTCCGCGAGACTGGCGACGTTCTATCTGACTGGTCTCGACTTTTCGAGACGCAAGCGTACCGGCTCACTGCCAAGCTCCGTTCCAACGTCAGTGTCCTCGGTTACTCAGCAGCACCAGCAGCAAAAGCAACAGTCTACATCGGCGTCAGCGCCGACGTCTCCCACCGCGACAAGCTCCAGTGCCGACAAGAGCTTCACGGCCGCGTTGGCCGAGGACGTCGTGAAAAGCCTACGCGGGAGCTCTTATGCCGCGCACGCCGAGCACCACCACGCGGACGCCGTGCGATTCACGTATATCGTGTATGAGAACCAGCGGAAATGGCTCGGCATCGGCTGGACGGCGAACTTGCTCGCGTACGAGCGCACGGCATGGACGGACGAGTTCCTGACCGAGTGCTCGGCTCCCGAGGAGTTCACGCTGCCGGACGCGGAAGGCTCCGGCATGAAGTGGCAGTGGGTCGACGAGAACTGGCGCGTGGACGAGGCGAATGGCGACGAGGAAGGGTGGCTGTACTATGACAACACGTGGAAGAAGCCGTCGAAGGAGGACGCGTTCGGCAAGTACACTCGCCGGCGGCGGTGGGTGCGTAATGCGGAGTTGGTCGAGGACGACATCTTGCTCGCCGAGGAGCTGGAGGTTCTGCATCATGATCCAGTCGAAGGCGAGAGTGAGGACTACAAGCCAGAGCTGGAGAACAATGAGGCAAGCTCGTCCGAGCATGGCAACAGCAGTAGCTCGTATGAGGACGACGACGAGGACGCCGACACGGACGGCGACGAAGGCGACGACGGCGAGGATTACGACGACGACAAGGAAGAGCCAACGGCTTCACCGTCGTCGTCGGCGGCTGTGAATGGCAAAGGTGAGAATCACCATCACCATCATGATACATGGAATGAGATCAAGCGACGGACGCTGTTGAGGCATGCAAAGACAGGCAGCGTTAGCGCGATTGACGAGGTGGAGTGATAGTTTATAGTTTTTTCTTTTATCACATGTGTATATAAATATACAGAGGTATGATTATGTGTTGCTTTTCTGTATTATACTAGTGTATGTAATGAATTATGACTTGCGATGGTCAAAATGTGTTTGATATGGGACTTGATTATATTTGGTGCGAGTGTGGCAGTGCCAGTGCAAGCCACGCGAAGTGGCGTTGCACAGTGACATGCAGGAGCTGACACAGCCAAGACCGAATCCAGAACTGGAGCTTCATCAGCCTGCTTTCATATTCCCTCGTTTGCGGTTCGATCTTTTTTTGTGCGTATGCTGGAGTAGTGATACAGCTTTCTCTGACTCATTGTTTCAGCGGAAAAGGAACATAGGAACGCCCGAGAGAGAAATAGTGCAGCCGGACGAGCAAGGACGCGTCTATTGATCGCGTCACGACCGAAGAATTTTACCTTGGCAAAGACATAGCATGGCGAAGGTTGCACTGATGAGGCGGCCACTGCTACTGCTAATGGCCGCCGTGTCGGTGATTGTGCTGTTTTCGCTGATGGTGGCGTCGGGATCGTCGCCCAGGGATATCAGGCAGCCGCCGAGCCCCGTGATACTGCGGTCAGGACGAGGTCGGGGCGGCGAGACCGGTGCTGGCGGTGACGGCGGCGACAGGAAAGCGGAAGGCACCGGCGTGCACGACATTGCGGACGCGAGCGACTACGATCCGCTGCGCGGGCCGGTGCCGGTGTCGTCGCAGAAGTTGTCCCAGGGCGGCCCGATCATGCCGCATCTCGGGAACGAGACCATAAAGGCCGAGCTCGGACGGGCGTCGTGGAAGCTGTTTCACACGATTCTGGCGCGCTATCCCGAAAAGCCGACGGCGGAGGAGCGCGAGGCGCTGTCGTCGTACATATACCTGTTCTCGCGCGTGTACCCATGCGGCGAGTGCGCCGGGCACTTTCAGAAGCTGCTGAAGAAGTTCCCGCCGCAGACGTCGAGTCGCATCGCCGCGTCGCAGTGGGGGTGCCATGTGCACAACCAGGTGAACGCGCGGCTGGGGAAGGACATATTCGACTGCAACACGATTGCGGAGCGGTACCAGTGCGGATGCGAGGAGACGGCGGCGTCGACGTCGGCGGATGCGGATGCGGATGCGCGAGGCTCGGCAGACGCGACGGACGGTGGTACTGGCGGTAGTGACGCAAGCTCGGCCCGCGCGGGGGGAGCTGATGATGGAGCCGACGAGGGAGTCGGCGGGCACGCGCGCGGTAGCGGTTCGTCCGAGAGCAGGAGTACGACGGACGAGTTTTTGAAGGTCGAGGACCGACTGCGGGGGATCCACATTGAATCAAAGGAGGGACTGACGAAAGGCGGATAGGAAAGGCGTATGACGTGTGTGGTGTGCTGAGTGTATTGCACCTTGTACATATGAATTGATGGGGTGGCCTCTTTGGCTGGTTCCGTCTGATGCCCAGTCTGTTTATATTTTGCATACGTACCTTGCTTCTTTTTTTGTTTTGTTTTGAACTTTTGTTTCTATAATTTGTTTGCTTTGAGGTGCGTGCTTGGTTAATTGGGGGTCTCGTCAATAGATGGAATTGCGATAAGGCATGGCAGGTGGCTGGGAGCGGAGCCATAGGGCGCATGACACGCTGCAGGTGGGTCACGCGCATATAAACAAAGAACACACGCCCCACACGCGGATGCAGACCTCGACGAGGAGCACGCCGGCTGTTGCTGCGCGCAAAACGAGCGCGATTTGGGTGTGCAATGGGCGGCAGCGCAAACCATTCCGGGGACGTGGGAAGTGGGAAGATGGGCAGTGCGGCGGGGCCCGCGCCGCACGGGGACGGGGCGGATCACGTGCAGATTTGAGTTTTGTTTGTGCGTTTTTCTTCGGTGAAATCGTTCTGGGACGAGGCCCTTTTTTTGGCCGTGTTTTTGGCCGTGTTTGGCCGGGGGGGCAGTGCAATTCGATGTTCTTCCTCTTCTACTTCTACTTCTTCCTCCTCTGCTTTGTTTTGATTCCGTTACTGCTGCTGCTGCTGCTGCCCGGTTCCCGCGCCATTCTCCACTCCGCCGCCCGCAGTGCACCCGCGTCCCTTGTCCTCCTCCGCTCTCGGCATCTGCCTCCCTCGGCCGCCGCCGCGCTGTTGTCCTCCCGCTGCGGCCGCCTCCTCCTCCGCCTCCTCCTCCTCCTCGTCATCCTCCTCCGGCAATGGTCAGCACCCCCCGCCACCCACACCCACACCCCGTCATCTCATCTCCACTCAACTAACCCTCCTTCTCCAGGTGCTCTTCAAACGCAAGTCCGTCCGGTTCCTCGCGCCGCCGCAGTCGGCCTCACCCTCGCCCGCACACGACGTCTGGTACATCAAGCAGACGGGCGAGTACTTCCTCGACTACGACGACTACCTCAAGCGCATGGACTTCTACAACCAGCGCCGCTTCATCTGCGAGATCACCGGCCACTCGAACCTCTCCTTCTTCGAGGCCCTCGAGTCAGAGACGACCGAGGCCCGCGAGGTCGACGAGGCCTTTCCCGACGCGCTCAAGGAACCCGTCCTCCGCCGCCTCCAGTTCTCGACCACGTCCCGGCTCGACCACCTCGTCGACGAGGTCTACGACGCGTTCAAGAGCGACTTCTACCCCGGCGAGTACGCGTTCGCGACCATCGGCACCGAAAAGTTCGAGGTCCTCATCCGCGAGAAAACCCAGTTCAACGCCCTCCGCCTGCCCACCGGCGAGGTCCGGCCCGCCTACGCCAAGTACCGCGCCGAGATGGTCGGCCACGGCCGCGAGGGCCAGGAGGACATCGTCGACCAGACCCAGCTCTCGCGCGACCGCAAGCGCTTCTCAAAGTCCATGCTGCGCACGTTCATGAAGAACACGATCTCGCGCGAGCCGTGGTCCGGCGCGCCGTGGATCGTCAAGGCCCAGTACGCCATCAAGTTCCGCATCCCGACCGCCGTGCCCCAACACCTGCTCAAGAACGGCGGCCTGTCGGACGCGGAAGTCGCCGCGGAAAACGCCCGCAAGCTCAAGATCAAGAGGAAACACGACTTCCAGGCTGACCGCGCTCGCGCGCGACAGGACGCCGACGAGGCAAAGGAAAACGCCCGCCGGGAACGCGAGTTGAAAGAGAAAGAGAAAACCGCAAAGGCACGGCCGCCGTCCATTGAAGATCTCGATCTTATCCCGCTCGTCGACCCTCCCGTCAAGCGGCCGCAACTCAAGTTCGACGACACCTTCCCTCGAGAGTACACGGGATTACTACTCGAGACCTGGCTGTTTCTGAACATGTTTTATCAGACACTCGAGATCGAGAGCTTTAATTTTGACGACTTCCTCTCCACCCTACAGTACACGTCCGCCCCGCCCGACCAAAATAACGAGCTGTTTTTCAACCTCCACGGCGCACTGCTAAAGCTCATCATTGGAAACAGCAAGCCGGAATTTCTCATCGACCTCCCAGCACGGCCAAGCGTGACACATACGCCAGAGACCGAAGCAGACGAAGACAGCAGCGACAGCGACAGCAAAAAGGGAGCCCGCAAGACCGACGGAGGCGAGGTCAAGACAGAAGACGAAGAGCCCAAGCGCACAAACAGATTAAAGGAAATCACGCGGTTCCGCCACGGCGGCTGGCGCGAGCGTATCCAGCGCCGGCTCTTTGCGAACGGCGGCATGGAGGCCGTCATCCTCGGCCTTCTCAACGAGATCGCGTACGTGCCCGAGTGGCGCGAGCTCTGCGAGCGCGTGGTCGACTACTGCGCGCCGCTGGACCAGCCCGCGACGCTCGAGGTGGCGCGGACTCGATTCGCCTCGCTCGACAAGGTCACGAAGCTGCGGATTCTCTCGATCCTGATCCGGCTCGTCAACGACTCGTCCGTGATTCGCGAGCGCATCGAGTTCTGCATGGAAGAGAGCACGCGCATCCGGCGCGAGAGGCTCGACACGCACAAGGAGCACAAGTCCTACGTCGAGCAACTCCGCGTGCTTGACGAGGAGCGCGCGGAATTGCACACACAGCTCAAGGACGCCGCCGGGACGGACGAGAAGGACGACGACAAAAACGGCACGATCGGCAGCAAGGTGAAGCTGCGCGTGCGCCAGACGCGCGAAGAAACCGAAGCCAAAGCCAAGCTCGAGGCGCAGATGAAGAAGATATCGCTCGGCATGGAAGCCGCCCAAAAGGGCATCCAAAAGTGTCTTGCCGCTCTCAAGCAAGCCGAGGTGGACCTGCGGATAATCGACTGCCAGCGCATTCGGCCGATCGGCCGCGATAGGTTCTACAACCGCTACTGGTGGTTCGAGAGCAACGGTCTTCCGCTCGCGCAGCCGAGCGGGCCGCAGTCGTACCTGATGGGCCGCATATGGGTCCAGGGCCCGTCCGAAGAAGACCAGGAGGTGTTTGTGAAGAACGGCAGGGCCGTGTACGGAGACATCGCGTTCGAGGAGCGCAAGGCGCTCGAGGTCGACGCCGAGTGTCTGCTCGACGGCCTGAACGACTGGGCGTACTACGACGACCCGGACGAAATCGACGAGATGCACGCGTGGCTGTCGAGCAAGGGCACCCGCGAGCCCCGCCTGCGCAAGGACATGGACCTCCGCCGCGCGCGTCTCGATGCACCGATCCTGGCCCGCCAGATCTACTTGAACGAGCAGCGCGAGCAGGAGCAGGAATCCGAACACGAAATAGACCAACCAGATGAAGAACTAAAGAAAGAGCAAGCAGAGGACGCAAACGGAGTCGACGAAGTCAACGAGGACGAAGAGCCAGAGAATGAAGAGGAGGAAGATGAGGAAGAGGCGGAAGAGGAAGAGGAAGAAGACGAGGCGGAAGAGGAAGAAGACGAAGAAGACGAGGCGGACGAGGAGGAAGCCGCCGCCCAGTCGATCTCGTCCTCGTTCGTCGACGACACCGCCGCCTCCCGCGCCGAGTCCGAAGCCGGCGACGTTTCGACCTCGCTCCGCCGCTCGAGTCGAAAACGCAAGCCGACGTCGCTGGCGTAGATTTTCTGGGCTAATTTTATGTACTATTATTATTATGCTTGGCTTTTTTTTGTGCTTATTGCTGGAGTACGGGTAAAAAATTATAATATGATTGTACCATAGTTTGTAATCATAGATTGATGGCCCCTTTTGAATTCGACTGTTTTGGCGTGTGTGTGTGTGTGTCTATCTCTATTTGCTACTTTGCAAAGTGTGGGGTTCGCAATTATGGATGTATGATAACTAGTTGCTTGTCATGAACGAAATTGGATAAGGAGGAGCATTAAGCCGATATGCCATACGTTATATCATACCTTAAAATTTAGTTAAAGTAAAGCCTATGATACATGCAAATAATAAAAGCAAATTAGAACCACTGTCATCCCCACAGCACACCAGTCCGAACGAATATATATAAAGCTATCTTAGTTTCAAGGCATGTCTGCACAATACCACAAGGCACAACGGCATAAGACAGTGGCTGTCTAAAAGAGGAAAAAAAGAAACAAAATATGATGTCACGCCTCGAACATGGCAAACGGCTTGCTGCCGGGCCGGGTTATCTTGAGAGGTGTGCGAGCATGGACAGGCGAGTGCTCCTGCATGTGCTGCTGGTGCTGTGTTGATGCATTCGACGGCGGCGTTGTGGTTGCGCTCATAGAAGCACCGCCGTCATGGTTGTGTAGTCGTTTTTGTTGTTGTGGTGTCAATAGTGTGTCGACGGAAGAATTGTCAAGGATCATCAGTCGTCGCTTTTCGCCTCCCGGTCCCGGCGCGCCTTCCTTCTGCCTGGACTTGTACCCGTTGTTGCCGTTGTCTTTTGACCGCCAACTGATCGGAATCCACCCGTACACTCGCCCGATCAGGTATATCTCGCGCTCGTCGTACAGCTCCACGAACTGCTGGTCGAGCGGGCGCACCTTCGGGTGCGCGTGGCGCCGGTACTCGTCAAAGATCATCGTGAGGCTCCAGTCCTGCATCTTGCGCAGGCAGCCGACGACGCAGCCCGTGCGGTGCTTGCCGCGGTTGCAGTGGATCAGGATCGGCTGGTTCTCGGGGTTCATCGCGATCATGAGCGCGGTCGTGATCGCGTCGTCCGACACGTTCACGAACGGCTCCTTGTTGCCGGACATGCCGACCTGGAACAGCCGGATGTTGTTCTCCCGCAGGAACTGCTGGTTCTCGTCCGGGTACGGCTCCGGCACGAGCACGAGCGCGGACTTGAGGTTCAGCAGGCTCAGGTAGGCAAAGTTCTCGGCGTGCGGGAACGAGCTCCGGAATATGCCCGGCATGACGAGCGAGAAGTTCTCGGGAACGGCGTACTCGGGCGCCGCCGTAGTTGGCGCCGGCGCCAGAGCCGGCTCTGTGGCCGCGGCCAGTCTCGTGGCCACAGACGGAGGTATGGCGGAGGGTGCCAATGTGATAGGCGGCCGGAGACCGGCAACAGCAGTGTCCTGCTTCTCCTCGTCCCCTAACGAGGGCAATCCGAGATGCCCATCTGTCGTCCGCGGCGGTGCGCTTGTATGCTTGGTCTTCTTTTCAACCTGGCAGTCGACAACAACGGACTCACCGTCCGGATTCACAATGCCTGCTGCCATATCCGAAGCTGCTTCCGTAGCAGCCATCTGTCGGGAAATCACTCGCGCAGTAACCCGACCCAGTCAAATATCAACCGTCTCCCTTAAGCGGTAAGGCAAGCTAGACCAGAGTACAAAGTCACCGGTCGAAATGTGGTCGTGTGCTTCTAGTGAGGGGGGGCGAGGAGACGGGCGCACGGCAGGTAAGGACGACTATCGGCCGGACTTGAACGGGAACATGGTTTCGTTCGAGTTAATGTGGAAAAAAGCGAGAAATCAAAAGACCAGCAAATGAACCGCCAAATCGTAATATTGTGAGATATACGCTGCTGTATATAATGGTAGTCTTCCGGTCTCGCCGGAAGGAAATATGACAGCTGACGCTGTAACGGCGGTGATAAGCGTCCCAAAAGGTCCACGCTGTCCTCTCCGTGCCCGGCCGAAACAAACAACGCAGCGCCGATCGCGTGCCCAAAGGTGTCGGTCGCAGAGGAGTACACCGCCTGACGGGTCGAATGATCCGTTCGCCGAATCTGCCTTTCGAGAAGCCAATTGAAGGGAGGGTGGAGCTTGCAAGTTCAAATAAATAAATTTCGAATATGCACATCCAACTATCTCCCAACTTTTTTTGCTGCATCCAATTTGCTGGAACTTGGTGCCCACGACTGTGCGGCTAACATGTTTTGCAGCCGACGATCATTATTCTGGGGTCACATTCGTTTGACACTTCCTCGGCTTCAATGTGGACCGACGATTCCAGCATTGTGCGATTCCAATTCTATTTATTTCTTTCTATTTTATCTGACACACTGTACTACATAAAGAAAATATATAAGGAAATTTACAAAGTACGCGCCAAAAGCAAACCACAATTCAGAACCAAATTTTTCTTCTATGCCCGAAGGAGAGAGAACACCCAGTCGTCCCAGATACAAACACAAAACTCGCCAAACGTCAAACATGGAACCGGTCATTGCTGCTTATCGTCGATTGCTCGCGAAATGAACGCCGACGTCGCCGTCGTCCTCGCCGTCGACGTCGCCCGTGCCGCGCTTCATGGGCGTGATGCCGCTCACGTCGCGGCCGTCGCCGGCCCCGTCCTCGTCCTCGCTGTCCGTGATGATCCCGCCCGCATCGTACATGATCCGCCGCTCTATTTCCTCCGCCGTGACGACGGGGCTTTCGACGACGAGCTCGTCAAGCTCGTTGCTGACCCTGTTCAGCGATATGTCGCTGCTGCTGCCGCCGCCGGCGCTGGCGCGCGTGCCGTCCTCCATCCGCAGGATCTGGTCTTGCTTGGCGAACCCGACGGTCCTGTAGCCGCGCTTCCGCGCCTGCCAGCGCTGGTAAATAACAATGGCCAAAAATCCGATCGCGGCGAGCGTGACGATGATCAGAGCAAGCTCGCCGGCCTTGAAGTAGGCCGCGCGCGTCGCTTCCTTGATCCGCTTCTGCTCGTCAGTGTCGGCGTCCCCGGTCCCGTCGCCCGTGCCGTCGTCGGGAAGTGTGCTGTTGCCGTCGCCGGTCTTGACGTCCCCTACGGAGCTCTTTGGCGGCAGCGCGCCGGCGTACGAGTAGTCGAGCCCGATGAACCTGTGCAGCATGTCGCGCGTCGCATACGGAACATCAACGGGCACCATATGTGATGCGTTGTAAACAAGGACGTACGTAAGATTCCGTGCGGCCTGGTACCACCCCACGGCTTCGTCCTCAAACGTCCATGCTTCCCGCGGCGCCCACGCGCCGCCGGGGGCCTCCTCGAAGCCCGTGCCGCCGTTGAATTTCATTTGCCCGATCAGGTCCTCGTTGCCCAGGTGATTGCAAATCATGTCCTGGTCGCCGTTGAACATGAGCACGGGAATCTGCGCCAGGATGCCGGGCAGCAAGTCGATCGTCGGCTTGGAGTTCTTCGCGTTGAACGCGCGGCCGACCGCGCCGGAGCACTCCGACCACCCGGACTTCTTCTCCGGCTTCACGTGCAGCGCGTCAATCACGTCCTGCCTCCGTAGATAGGGCGTCACAAACTCGAGGTCGTCCGGCCAGTTTGCACCGCAAGCCGGGTACGTATCGAACTTGCGCAGGTCGTACATGTTGCGGCAAGTTTTCTTGTCCGCGCGCGACTTATCCTGGGACACGTCCAGAATGACATCAAGCACGTCCTCGCACTCGTCCACCGTGATGACCGGGCCGCCTTCTTTCAGCCGGTCGATGCACTTTGCCAACTGCGTGTCCACGCGGTCGGATGCTTCTGTGCCGCCTTGCAGGATGCCCATCTGGTACGCGAACGGAGCGTACGAGAGGTACTGACGGACAGGATCCACCCACGAATTGCCGAGAAGTATGCCCTTCAACGGGTACGACGTGTCGTCCGTCGCGGAAGCGTTGCTGTTGCGGGTCAGAATCGCGTCGGCGATATAAGGGATGTACATGCCCGCATAAGACTCGCCGGCAATGTACAGATCGTCCGCAAGATACTGGGGAAAGATCTCAAAGAACTTGTCCATAAACGTCAAAAAGTCCGTTGCCATCTCGTCCAAATCGTGCAGATAGCTGTCCGTGTCTACGAAGCTGAAGCCCGTGCCGAGCGGGTTGTCCACAAACAGCACGTTTGCGTATTGATTCCACCTGCCGTCGTTCAAGTGCAGCTTGCCGTTGACGTCGCCGACGCGGAAGGGGCCGATTTCCATGAGCGCGCCGTCCATTGAGGAGCACCCGGGGCCGCCGTTCAGCCAGATTATGGTTCGCGGCTTGTCGGCAATATGATCGTTCTCAAACATCCAGAAAAATAGATTGCCATTGTGTTCGGGCTTGATCTCGATATGTCTAGAAACAATCAGCTGTCCCGTACGGCAAAAGAAAAGGAAATCGTGACAATGGAACGTACCCCGCGTACATGCGCGGCATCGCAAGTCCGTCAGCACCGGGCAGGGTAGGCACGTAGTAATCCGCCGCCGCGGACGACGCCGCGTACGCGGCGCCGGAGAACAACAACGCCGGAAGGGCGACAACGGTTACGAGCAGCATCGCAAGCCTGCGTCGCGACAACGATGGCGAGGAGAGCAAAGAGGAGGTCCGCATTCTTACTGATGCGGCAGCTGCTGCGAGACGACGCCGGACTGGGCCAGCAACAGCGAGCGAGGATGAAACCAGAGTTGTTGATTTCCGATGCCGTCAGCGATCAATTTGGTCTTTTGTCCCTTCTTCACCCTTGAAATTCTTGAACCTGTTTGCCGAGATGTGACTAGAGAGCCTGGATTGAGAAGCGCTGGAAACTACATGCACCGCTGCACCGCCGCGTCCAAACTGGGACGTCCCAACCTGCCTATTCCGCTCATTTTCACCCAAATTCGGAAATATTTACAACCTTATTCCCACCCCGGTGACGTAGGCTCATCCAAGAGTGTTCCTACTCGTACGCAAAGTTGCTGGAGATATATATGGTACAAAAATATCACACTAGAGGTAAAACGACTGTACATGCGATAGTCACAAAAAGCCCCCCGCGATCCTAATGTCACAGCTTTGTCCGATCCGAGTCAGGAAAGAAAAACTCGCGGCCGTACATGCTCGCGTTCGCAACTGCCGCGATGCTGAGAACTGCCGGCCACGGCTTCAGCTGCGTGATGCCGCGTCTCCCGTTCGCCATGAGGTATAAAATGCTCCATGCTACATATGAGCGTGGTTAGCGAAAACGGGCATCCTTGCAGGAGAAACAGAAGCGTGACTACGAAGGCGTACCTGACGCGAATCCGGCGCCGTTGATCGGATCTTCCAAAATGATGTATCCTAGAGCAATAGAACATGATCAGTCTTGTAGCGCTTCTCGTCTGCCACTCTAAAAATAATTCACATACCGCCGATTCCAACGGCAGAGCCAAATCCAACACAGCTCAGTGGCCTTGGAATGTAGCTCGGTAGCCTATAAGCTTTCGGTGCCGTCGCGAACACTGGTTGATTCCATCGCCGTGGTCAGCATACATCTCCGGTGCAGAAGTCGCAGAAGAAGTCTCCGTCAGGGCACACCGAATGACTTACGGGCACCCGAGAACGCAAACGCTGGATACGGCGTCACAGCAAAGCGTGAAACTGTCTCGCTGAATGAGGATTTCGTGACCTGGATAATGTCCGCATCGTTGATGTCGGCTGGCGCCATTGCGTGCAAAAGTAACAACTGGAAATGTCGGCGTCTTTCTTGGCCGTCAGGATCGTCAGGACTACAACATATGGGAACGGCCTTTGTCGCCGAATGATATGGGTCGCGTGCGTGGGCGCTCGCAGTGTTGGGAGGAACCGCGTGAACTATATAGCAGCGTAGTATTGGAGCCTGACACCGTCGATCCCATCCTTCAACACACCTGAACATCCAGTAAACTGACTTTAAACCATCCATGACTCCTGTAGCATACACCTGTCCCCACTGCCTTCCTCTCCCTCCACTGAACCGACCGCCCCGATCCACTTAAGACGGGAAGAAAATATTTACAAAAGCCCAGCCCAGCCGTCAGGCGTACAGCTCGCCCGTCCGCGCCCGATCCCCGGCCTCTTTCTCTTTCGCCGTGCGCGCGCCATTTTTCATTTCCTGCTCCTCCTTCAGTCGTTCTTCCTCGTCCTCCAAGAATCCCTGGATGTCCGGCGGCGCGACCTGCATCTGCACACTCGGCGCGCCGTTCAGGTACCGCAGCTGCTCGAGCACCCGCTGCCGCACGCCGTCCAAATACTTCTTCGTGTTCCGGTTGTCGATCTTGCCGCCGAGGTTCGGGTGCAGGCTGAAGTCCGGCCCGAAGTAGTCCAGAAACGGAATTTGCGGCGGCAGCTGCGAGTCCAGCTCGACGTTCAGAAGCACGGAGGTCTCGTAAGCCCACGCGCGCGCGACGTTGCGCGGGGTGTAGCCTCCGCCGCCGACGACCATCATTGGCAGCCCAAACGACTTGACGAACCGCACGCATTCGCCGTGCGCGCGGATGTTCAGATTGAAGCAGCCCAGTCGGTCGCCGCCGAGCGAGTCTGCTCCGCATTGCAGCACGATCGCGGAAGGCCGATAGGTGTGAATGACCGGCTCCACTATGCTTTGGAATAGCTGGATATACGAGAAATCGTCTATTCCGTCCCGGAGCGGCACGTTGAGCGAGTGATGCGTGCCCAGTCCAGTTCCAATCTCCTCGAAATTGCCTGTGCCCGGGAAAAACTCGCCGTTGTACTTGTGAAACGACAGCGTCATTACTCTGTCCGTCGAATAAAATGCCTCTTGCACGCCGTCGCCGTGGTGCAGATCAATGTCGATGTATAGTACACGGGGATGATACCGCAGTAAGTTCAAGACTCCCAGAACAATGTCATTGACATAACAAAACCCGGACGCCTCGAATTTTTTCGCATGATGCAAGCCCCCGGACCAGTTAATCGCGATATCGGACTGTCCGGCGATCAACTTCCGCGAGGCGTCTAGTGACCCGCCAGCATAAATACTGCAGTAATCGTAGATACCGTCAAATATTGGGCAGTCATCCCCAATGTTGAACTTTGACCATACAGACTCGAATTCGTTCTTGTTTTCCGGAGTCACGCGCTGCAGAAAGTCTATGTAGTCTTCAGAATGGAACTGTAGGATTTCCGTTTCAGTTGCCCGCCGTGTTTTGTAAAAGTCCATCTTCTCGTGCATGCCATATCCCAAGACTAAATGGTCTGTAAGCATCAGTCTGAAGGGTTTCATGGGATGTCTTGTACCCTAGATGCGATGTTAGAACCGTCGTCATCTCCCCGAGCACTTACACAAACACATACGAAATGATAATGACTGACGTCCTCATTGTTATGATATGACACCTAAAGCACTGTTAGTTTCAATTTTCCCATCATGAATGGTATTCAGATCCGAAAAGCGCAGTGCAAGAGTAGCACAGAGAGTTTGGACGCCGCACGCCAAATCAGATGAACCAAAGTTCAAAACCCTTAACCGCAAAACAAAGTAAAATAGACGCTAGGTTCGGTCATGGAACGGCGAAAAGCTATAATTTCTGAAATTGCATAATATAGCTGGCCTATATTATATGCAAGTGCGATGATAATGATGACCAATGGAAAGCATGAAGATGGACGGCGCGTATAATAAGTCAGGGCAGCCAAGTAAAGATTGGCATTCGGAAAAACTCCCACCCGAGATTTGCGACAAGGATCACGACATGACCCCTCAGCTCATCCCTTCTTGGTCATCGCCGTGATTCATGTGTAACAGTCTCGCTACTCTCGCCTCCATATATCCAAAGAGAGAAATGAAAAAGAAAAAAAAATATTCAGAAGAAATCAAAAAGAAAATGGAAATAACAACTTACTTTAAGCCCGTTGTTGCCACCTGATGGAACAAATGCTGGCGTATTCCGAGTAGTCTTCGCATCAAAACTAATTCTCGTCTGAGCCTCGGGTCTCCATGTGTTGACAACCATTGCGGATAGTTCTTCTTAGATGTAACTGATCGCTAATCGCATAACACGGAATAAAATAGAAATAAATGCCGAATAATCTTTCGCACAAAAGAAATTCGCAATAACACGGATGGAGATATTTGAAAAAGCAACGAAAATTGAGAATCACAAGTCAGGCGTTAAATTGAAACGCACGTGCTCTATGACTCGCATTGACTTATGACTAAGCTGTGCCATCCAAGACAGAGACGGTTGCTTGTGCACTTGTTGGGAGACAACGAGCGAATGAATAGACAACGAGGATGCGGATATACAAAAGCGGAAAGGTTATGTAGAGTCCAAACCAGCGTTAAAGAAAATACCCCGTCGTTAAGCGATGAGAAGCTGCGAAAGAGGTATGTAGAGCCAAATAACCTGGAGCGTGTAGAGTTCTAAAAAATCTTAACGCCACCAGCAATTCTGACAAACAGATTTGTTGTAAACTCGTAGTAAATAGATGCAGACAGGAAAATAGAGACTTGGGATAACGCTGAGGTTCGAGTTTTTTCCTATGACAGTATTCGGAAGAGAAACAAGAAAAAAGAATCGAATAACACTGATCACAAACCAAAGGTGATTAATCAGAAACCAAGCCAATTTGTGACGAAGAAAGTTTTGTAAATGTGTACTGTACGTAACCCTTACGCTCACAATTGTTTTGGTTTGAAGAGCAAGACCTGCTTCATATCTTAATTGTTTTCTACTACACGTAAATTATTTGAAGTGAAGTTGCATTTTGCCGATTCAAGAATTCTCATATACCTTGCGGAAATTCACACTCAAGACAAAGGAGTTGGGAGGTGGTGAACTTTCTCTAGCGCCGGGGCTCGGTCATGAATCCCACCCAGTCTTCGGTGGTTGCAGTGGTTTCGATGCATCTCTACGCTACCTATCCCATTTTCGATCTTGAAATTCCTCGAACTGCTTTATCGACTCGTGTGCAAATACCTCGACACATTTGTATTTGTAGTTTAACGATGAACAATCAGGGAGTTCAGGTGAAACAAGTCTAGAGCAATGCAAGGTGAGTGGAGGCTTCTCGAACGCAAGCGGAGTTCGCGTGAACCCCTGGCTCGGGAGCAAACCCGATATCATCCGAGATGATACGAGCCTCGCCTCGGATCTATCAATCTGGTGCTCGGGAAAATACGAGTTGCGTGCCCCCCAATACGTGTGGCTTCCAGCCACACCTCGACACTATGCCGGAAGGAGTTTTCAGAGCGCTAAAAAAATCTCACGAGCCGCTTGGCCCGCCGCTGATTCGTCCTGGCAGACGTCGTTTCCGTTTCCGTGTTTCTTCTCTGACGAATGCGACCAGAGATTGCAACAAGCGCGCTTTCTGCCTTCATGTGCCGTACGAGCTAGGACATGAGAACAACAACAATGCGATATCCAGCAAATAAGCGCTAACTATTTGCTTTTCGGTTATCCCGTAAGCTCCGCAAGTCAACAAAGTGCCGGGCCGGAGAATAATTGGTCTCCAAGCGGGCGTGCTACAGCAGAGTTTACTGACGTTTCTGTTTTCGGCAAGGAGGACCCTTTTGCCACGTCTTGCTAGATCGTCGGCTACCGCTTTTGGTAAATGCGCTTCCTAAAGCAGCCGGCCGAGCTTAGAACAGCAACAGTGGATAATTGCGAAAAATTGTCCAGCAGTCGCCATATAGGCAAGGAATAGTCCTGGTACTTCTCTCGACTACAACCTAAACAGACACCATAGTCTATGCCGCTCTCTCTATGACTGCATATCATGACAAAGGGATTCAGAGGTATATAGATTGAATAGAATTCTAATCAGCCCTGGCGGTGAAGCTGGCTGCAGGCAAGAAGCGACTGGCGCCGGGCGGCGCTGGATCCGGATAAGCCTGCAGGCTGCGGCAAATCGCCATAGACTTTTGGTCTGCGTGTGATCCACGTGGGGCGTAAAAAACATTGCCCAACATTTCGTCTGAGCTCGAAAAGGCTCCGACCAATCCCAATGTGCACCAGTGAGCCAAAGCAGTTGAGTTGATCTTCGAGGTTCCGTGCATGCACACAAAGTGTTCGTTGGATTTCAATCTATTTCTGTCCAATTCAGCTGGTATGGCAGTGGATGGTGCTGCTATGCAGTATGATAGTTGATCATCATCAGCGCCACTGAAAATTAGCCGTGCCCACCCGAAGAACAACAAGTTGAGTCCATCCCGTTCTGGACGTCCACTTTGTGCTACTTTGGGACATTAGTGGATCAAATTAGACTTTTCACCCTGCCCTTCGTACTCGTATGCCCGCTTAAGGCGCCTTGACAAGTCCGGAGCGATTTTGGACACAAGAGCGGATCAACCACCCCGGCACTGCAGCCGTCGTCTCTCCTTGTTACGAGTACGGGATGGCGCTTGTAATCAGCTTCGCGCGATAAGCCAGTAATAGTTGTGTGTGGCTTTCTGTTGTTTGGTTCGCCATGCCGAAAGCGTAGGGTCGTAATTTACTAGCGCTCTCTCACTCATGCTCCTCCACCCTGCCGAGAAGCATATAAGAACCCACCATTCACCCCCTCCAATTCCTTTTTTTTTCTCTATCGATTCACTATCGTCCTCAGCTCTCTTCTACTCTCTCAACCCCCCAACTTTATATCATATTCAAAATGAACGGTGACTGCGGATGTGGCTCCTCGTGCTCCTGCCCCGGCTGCAAGTGCGGATCTGTACGTTGTCAATTGTCGGTGCTTATGTTGGTGCGACACTCTCTAACATGTGTGATCAACAGGCTTAAGCAGTTTTCCATGATGGTCCAACATTAGGAGTTTTCATCAATTCTCGGTTTCGATTCTCGTTTGAAATTTCGTTACGTCTCATTTTGACTATTGAATGATCGATTGACGGTTCTTGCGGCTGGCTATGTCAACGTATGCTTCTTTGCTTTGACGATGGATCGATTGAATATGAGTGTGTTCTAATAAGCTTTATAGTTATTGAGCATTCGAGAGACCATTTTGCATCGTTCGGTGTTGTTGAGAGAGATATGATTATTTGGAGCTTGATTTGATGCTGGAAGCAAATGGGATTCTTAAGACAGTTGGACTTGATACTTGCGTTATTGGGTTTGGATTTGCATTGAGTGTACCCTTACAACATAATATAATATTTAATTATTGAGACTTGTCTTGACCTTTAGAGGTGCGTAAAGCGTATGGATTGTGTTCAGTACGGAATGACTGTATGCTTCTGTCACTCTCCTCTCTTGTCAGCTTTCTTGTAAAATTCTAAAGCGGGCACGGTGAGCCTCTGTTCACGTGCAGCGCGTATGCGTAATGCAGACGTGAACTCGTGGTTGGTTGGTGGGGCGGAGGGAGGGGGCGAATGGTTGGTCGGAGCTTTCGTAGCTCATGACCGGCGTGGGAGGACATGGACACTGTTGTATAAATAGTCCGCGGCCAGCGGCGGCCGTGATTAAGAAGAGGACCTAATCGGTTTCGACTCGACACCGATAACTGGACGGCAACCGCAATGAAGTGTGGGCCAGCCCGAATGTCAGTATCGTAGTGTTATCATCTCAGCTGGATGATGACAGCGAGTCACTAGGTGCTAAAGTTCATCGCAAAAGCTTGATTAGAAGGGCGGTTGGGGGACCCTCCGACACCAAGTCCTCACCGTCCGCAGAGTAGGCATGCTTGACGTCGACCGGCCCGCGATTAGGCCCTGGATATGGCTGTTCAGAGACGACATCTGCGTTGAATGGCCTCCATCACCAGGCCGACGAGGGCAGAAGCGTCGCGGCGTCCTGTGACTGCTGGTCAGTGTCCCTTCAGAGGCGCGCGACTAGCGGCGCCTCACCTTAAACCTGAGCCGCTCGCGCCAATGTGGCGCGGCAGCCACCGAGAAATATAAAGATGTCCTCTTCTTGTGATGGTTTCTGCTGACTTCTTCTGTCTTCTCATAAACTCGCCGTTCTCGATATCGTCGCATTTTCCACACGTCGTGCTCCCGCCGTTTTATTGAAGTCATAACCGGCTTTTCTGCGCCGCTCATTGTCAACCGAAATCAGAACCTCGTAATCACACAAGATGACTGAAGGTGAAAACTACGGTAAGACCCACCGGGGATATGTAGATGTCTATATCTATAGACTGTTTTGCTAACTATTCTTAATAGAAGTCGAATACAAGTTCCACAAGGACAAGAAGGTGTCGATCCTTAGTTGTCCTTTCTCAGGTATGAGCTAATGGCGGGAGTGGATCATCGATTGACAGGCAAGCTCTAACACACACAACCCTGCAGGTGGCCAAGGCAGATTCGGCGTTGAGCTGGGTCCGGATCACGTTCTCGAGCACGGTCTTGAGAACCAGCTGACTTCACTCGCCTGGACCGTCAGCGAGAAGAAAACGCTGACGTTTACTCCGCCCGCGTCCGACCCCGATGAGGGCCGCCTGAAGCGCCCGCGCTTCGTCGGCGAGTCGACCAAAGTCGTCGCGGAGACGGTCGCGCAGACGCTCGCGGCAGGCTCTTTCCCGCTTGTCATCGGCGGAGACCACTCGCTCGCGATCGGAACCGTCTCGGGCATGCTGTCTCAGCACCCGGACGCGTGCTTGCTCTGGATCGATGCTCATGCGGATATCAACACACCACAGTGCACTCCTTCGGGAAATATTCACGGATGCCCCATCTCCTTCGTTATGGGCCTTGCAGACCCCGTGCCTCCCCAATTCGCGTGGGTGAAGCCCGCGCTGAAGGCCAACAAGCTCGCCTACATCGGCCTGCGCGATGTCGACGCCGGCGAGCGCGAGCTGCTGCGCGAGCACAAGATCGCGGCGTACTCGATGCATCACGTTGACAAGTACGGCATCGGCAAGGTCGTCGAGATGGCCCTCGCCCGCGTGAACCCGGACGGCAAGTCGCCCGTGTACGTGTCCTTCGACATCGACGCGCTCGACCCCGAGCACGCACCCGCGACTGGCACGCCCGTGCGCGGCGGCCTCTCGCTCCGCGAGGCCTGCTACATCGGCGAGGC
>JAKTPS010000068.1:0-62995 GCA_030556275.1 Lipomyces sp. NRRL Y-27488
TAAATAAGGGGGGTCCCAGACAAAAAGGGACGGGGACAGACACCACAATCAAAAAATACAGATGAACTATCATATCTGACAAATATCTACGTCAACTAGAGATCATAAACCCAAAACCTAAGAGAGTCGCTCCCAAAGCTGATCCCATCTGCCTGCTTCTGGGGTTTGCCTTGTATTTTTTACGCCATGGCAGATGTCATGGAAATCCAGCTATCGGACATTGTTTTCGTCGAGCTTCTTACTGAGTCGATTGTTTCAGCCGCCTTTCGTACACGTTGGCGCGACAAAGATTGCGTGATGAAAGTGGTACGCATTTAGCTGACTTTCCAATCCTTTCTCGCTTTCCGCTTCCAACAGATTTTTTTTTCAAGTTTCATGTTTTCGACCCGGTTCCGAATTACTTCAGCCGTGCAAGCCGCGCGTATATCCAACTGAAAGCAGCAGGTCTATGCGAGCAAGGCGTCGTCCCGGATTTCTATGGCATATTGGAACACATTGAAGTTGACATCGCTGAATGGCAGCCACAACTAGGAAATTTTCTTGAAGACAAATTTCCTCCGAATGCTATTTTAATCGAGTACATACCGCATGCCAAGGAAATAGACTTAACAAATTATTCAGAGGAAAAGGCTCTCAAGTTCCGCCAGATCCTTGCTGAGATTCACAAAGCTGGAGTTTATCATGACGCATGTCCGCAACATATGATGGTTCAGGACAAGTCAGAAAGGTTAATTTGGATTGGCTTTGACCGTTCTCAGACATATCCAGGAGATACACTTACGTGGGGTATCAAAAAATATATGAAAGAGCAGTCTTTGCTAGTGCATCAGTTCTTTGATAACTTGGTAAGATTGCAGTTCACTTTCGGTAGCTCTGGTGGAACTGATTTTTATTTCAATTCAATAGGCCGCAGATTACGAAGATGGTAAAATCATGCGCACAAAGGATGATTATTGCCGAATCATACCATTAGTTTAAGCGTAGGCTTTTTCTCGGATAATATAAATCACAAGGGATGATTATTATTTCGTATTTTATTAGTCGGTCGCTTGTCAGGATGGTCGATATTTGCTAATAAAACTTTTTCTCTCTAACTCTGCCTCTTTAGCTCTCCTTGTGCTGCTCTGAGTAGTTACTGAATGTGGTAGATTGGTAGTTCGATAGTGATGTGATACCTTCTCTTTTGACAGAAATCTCGTTGCATTGAATGAACTCTGATCGCTAAAGCTCGGTGACTTTTCAATAAAAGATTCCACACTTCTCTATTCTTTTTTTCCACTTCCTCTTCTATCTACCCATAGCGCACGCTGCCTAACCTCCAGTCTGTCCTATGACAGTCCGTTTGAGCGTTAAGACCTAGTATTATTTCCAGTTCTCATGAATAAATAACAAAAAATTATACAGATCGTTATGCAGATGAAACCAATACGCCCTATGTCAATTTTTGCAAATCTCTAACTTGCAATGCGAAAACCCATTTGTATAGAAAAAGGCAGCGAACTCTGCCTCTCCCCTTTTTTTTAGTCCCGACGGTAACTGTGTTGCGTGCCTACTTGATTGGAGGTATCGCTGATCCTGCGACTTGGAGACACCACTCTCGGTGGTACGGGACCGACGTTTCTGGCCAAAGTCATTGTGGCATTCCGTCCGGTAGTTGGAGCGGCAACGCGAGGAATGCTGCTCACACCAAAATATGTTGCATTGTATGACGCCGTCGGGCCAACACGACTATTCGTGTGGATTCGCATGTTTTTGGTAGAAGCCGACTGCGGAAGTGATGAAAGCGACGTCGGAACCGAAGGGGAAGATTTGACTGTGGCGTGAATGCTGGAACTAGATAGAAATCGCTTGCTGGGTGACAGCTTTCCAGGCGTGTATTGAATGATCGTAGCTGTATTTGCCCCCGAGGGCGGCTTAAAACTGCTACTAGTGGAAAGAGTGGCGGTGCTGGTCGAGCCTGGAATATGCCGAACCGCCGACGACGTAGAAAATTTCTGGCCCTGTTGACCAAAGGATGCACTCCCGCCAGCAATACTGGAAGTAGACATCGACTTCGGCATGGACCCATAAGCCGACGAAACAGCCCCCGCCATGGGTGACGCATGTACTCGGGGCACTTCCGGCAGCGGTCGTACACCAGCAACTTTGGTCGTGTTCCTTGGCAAAGTCGAGCTGGCATGATGATGATATATGCTGTTGGCAGTGCTAATTGTGGGCTTCTCCATCGGCCGCCCAGTAATGAATGGATGGCGCACGGCATCATCTGGTTTCAATCTCTTTTCAGGATCCCATTCAAGGCACGCAGAGATAAAATCGACGAATGCCGGATCTGACGATTTCAGCGCCGAAAAAACGCTCTTTGAACTAGGAATTCTCCTTCGGCCTTTAGAGGAAATAACAACACGAGGACGGTTTGCTGAATCAAAAAACAATTTCTTTCGCGTCGCGCGATCAATAATACTCCGTTCCGGGGGTCCAAATATTTCCATTATACAGCCAAGTAGCTCTTGCTCATTCTCTCCTGGGAAAAGCGGATAGCCAATATGCAGTTCTGCTACTATGCATCCCAAACTCCACATATCAATTGGCAAACCATACGGTAATCCTAGGACAACTTCGGGTGATCGATAGAATCGAGATTGAATATAAGTAAAAACTAAACACAAAATGTTAGGTCTTTGTGACTCGCATGCACAACTAAGTATTATGTTTGCATACCTCGTTCATTCTCAAAACATGACGAACCAAAATCGATGACCTTTACTTCTGCAGATTCTGGCGTCGACAACAAAATGTTTTCTGGCTTCAAGTCACAATGGATAACAGATTGCCTTTGGAGTAGACACAAAGAGCTGAGAACTTGTTTCGTTATCCTAAATGGTGGAGTTAGTCGTGCGAGAATAGGAATAGCCGGAAATGTTAACAACATACCGTCGTATTATCGGCGTAGAAAGTCCTTTGAATTTATTTTCTTTCACGTACTCATACAAGTTCAAGCTGAGCAGTTCTGTCGCAATACACAAATGCCCTCTAAAGTAGAAGTTGTGCGTCACGCGAACAAAATGATGAGTATCTTCCGGGTCCTAATGGATTTGTCAATATCTTCGGGACTCAAACTAGTAAATTAATGTGTCTTACCCAGTCTCTAAGATTTTGTAAGATTTTTGTCTCTATAAGGGCCTGCGCATGAAATCGTGACTTGTTTCGAATAATCTTCACGGCGACTAGTCCCCCGTTCTTATGATCAATGCACTTCACCACGAGTCCAAAGCTGCCTTTTCCAAGTATAGACACAATCTGATAGCGGTACGCAAGATGATCACCAATTACAATTTGATAATCTCCTCGCTCATCGTCAAATCCGTTGCTGTTCTTGCTCTCTGTTACATCGCCTGGAATCTTAGTGCAATCAGATGTCCCGCAAAAAAACACGGATCGAAAATCTAGAATCTCTCCCTTTTCATAAAGATTTAGCCTTTCTGTCTTTACTGCAGCTGCAACCGATAACCCAGGTTTTGGCGATTCCATCTGCACATTGCGATGACCTGCCAAGTCACGCGCCAGCTCGTCCATTTTCTGATTTCTTGAGCAGAGTGCGCGCATTTCCTCTTCTGCTTTATCATCTGTTTCATCAAGAGGCTCGAGCTCCTTCTCCGGTATCCACACGGTCTTTCTAGAACCAAGAGACAAATCCGTCGTACTTGAATTCGGAGAAGAATGGGGAGAGAGCTCTTGAATTGCTCGATCCTTGAGTGCAACCAAACGAGCCAAGGCAGCAGATCTAGTCGCTTGAAGAGAAAATCCTGACTTCACAGGACTTGGTAATGGTGAGCCATCATCTGTTGACAGGTTGAGATGCGAAGGGAGAGTAGCAGACAAACCGTCCGTGACTTGTGGATGTGGCGGCGATGATGGCAAACCTGGTTCAATGTCTGGATTAGAACTGGCTGAAGATTTTCCAAGAGGACGATGTAGTGCTCTGGCGAGCTTCATACGCAGATTCGCGGACAAATGCGCTGGAGAGTGCGGAATGCTTTTTTTCTCTTTTCCAGAAGTAGGAAAACTGTGAGGTTCGGATGGTGAAGGCAGAGATGATGACGTTGTCATACCGATGTCATTTTCGGCACTTGCCTGTCTTGAAGTGTAGGATGGCAAGGGGGTTTCAATGACACTTTCGTCTGCAACTGCTGAACCGAGAGAAGAAAATGACGGATCCGGAGCATCGCTAAGAGGAGATAACGGCATCTTGTCTTCCTTCGAAGTTGCAAAGTCATCGGATACCACCGGACGAATTGTCATCGCGGCAGGTATTGACGTTGCAGACGCTGACTGAGACCAGTTTTCTGTAAAACGTGTGCTTGGTGTTCTCAAGTTACTCGCTGAAGGCTTTCTCATGTTGGAAGCAGAATTCAGAGGAAGACGTGAAGTAGCTGCCGCCGTTGACACCGATGAGTTCTCTGTGGTGCGGGCTGTACCATTAGTATCACTTGATTGAAGCGCATTAACACGAGATATTGTTTTGGCAGAGAGAGAGCCCACTGTAAGCGGCGGCAAAATGCCGCCGTCTGACTCCAACCTATTGTTAGACTTCGAGACTTGACGCAGTCGAGGCTCAGTTGAAGATCCGTCAAAATGAATCATAGTCCTCCGTCTGTTTGCGTCTTGCTCTGGAGTATGGGCCCTTCGGTGTACACCTGATGAAGAGTTCAGCAGCGGCGACGCGGCAGTCGAATTTCCAATCGGCGCTATAGCAGACGATTTCATAGGCAACGGGGGAACCGGCGGAATGCTGTCATCAGCTAATAAACCGGTAGGCCGTGGTCGGAAATTTCGCAAGTCTCTAGGCGACGTCTGTGGCGATGGAATATCGCGTGAGCTAGACGGCACCATGCGATTGTGATTACTGGACTCAGAAAACGTATCCCTTTTAGTAAACTTCTCATAGGCTGCCAAACGTGCAGTATGTCGCTTATGTCGACTATCATTGGGACTCATAGCGCGTGTCCCTCTATCACGAAGTGGGGACGTGGAAGCTGGCGGACTTGATGACAGAGTATCGGCAACCAAAGAGGAAGTTGACAGCTGATGGGTTAATCTCGGAGTCTTTGCAGTCACTGTAGCGGTCATGCTGGCATATCGTGTTGTGCTCTTCATTACCGGCCGAGACGCAGGAGTCATACTCTGCCGATTTCGTTTGTCATACTTGCCGTTAGACAGATGAGATCGCGAATGCGAGCTTGGCAGAGTATTCGACGTACTGGCGCTGCTTGGAGCAAGAGGAGATGTTACATTTCGCAGGCGTTGAGTTGCTCCGTCCGTCTTGCCCGCAGAACGTGGTAGACTCGAAGAACCTGTGAACGCTTGAGCATTAGATTGCACGCGAGTCTGCTGCAATGTCGTTGTCGTTGAGTATCCGGAAACAAGTTGGCGCACTGATGAAGATCCACTAGTGCTTTTCGAACTTGACGATACCAATGGAGGAGGCCGATCTGGATTATTGCCTGGTGAGGTTGTCGGCACAAGAGAATTCCGAGCTCGACGAACACGCTCTTGTGACATTTGATATATTTCCTGTGATTTCAACCGTTCTGCATGACCAGGACCTGGTTCGATGTGGGAGTGGCCTGCAACTACTGCCTGTCGAGGTTTACTGGCGGACGAGGACGTGGACGGCAAAGGAACCGTACTTTGACCGACCGAGGTTGTGGCCAACGACGACTTTCTTGTTGATGAAGAAGGAATGCGAGAAGCTAGCGGTGCAGATTCCCTAGACGGCGTCGCAAACAAACCGGCCGAATTGGCCGAATATGGGCCAAGTGACATACGGCTGCTGTGGCGATTAGCACTCAAATCTACAACAGAGATGAGGCCACCTTACCTTTTCCTTGCTGGAGTGCTTGATGCTGCTGCTACTGCTGTGGCTGCTGTAGTCGCCGAATTTTTACGAGCAACCTCCGACGGTGGATTCGTTGGCGCGGTGGATGTGCCAGCACTAGCCATGCGTGGTCTCGACAGCGGCGGAACCCGTGCAGTCGGAGCATGATATGAGTCTGCAAAACAGGTCAGTGGCCCAGATGGCACGCATATGCTGGAGAAACAAAGTAAAAGAGTACACACCAGCGAGAGAGACACGGGAACGCTGCTGCTGCTGTGGCGGCAGCTGCTGTGGTCTGTCAGAAAAATGCGGAGGACCACGTCCTGTGCCATTGGCCCGGTCTGCTTCGGCCATGACTTGCAAGCGCCGCTAGATAAACCGCACGCGTTACAACAGAGTAAAGCAGACTGAGATACGGGTGGGTGTCGCAGCAATCATCGGTGTTAACACACACTACAAACCCAATTAATTAGGAGTCGCGTTGGTGGATTGGCTGCAGAGGGTAAGACTTGTTTGTTTTGTTTACACACCACTGTATGCGCTCAGGAGGTGAACTCAATTTCACTGTCAGCACCCGGGGCTCGTGGCTGCGGCTTAAATCTTTAACTACGTGGCTCGTCGCGTTTCGCGTCGCTTGTCTCCTCCCCGTTCCGCAGTGCAAGTGATCGATCTGTAATGTCCCTGGAAAAGCCATCTGCAGTATGATTTTATTGATATTTTTGTACCGGAAGTAGACGGAATTGCAGCTCACCTCGTACAGGCATTTTTCACTGCCCTTAACTGGGAAGAAGATGACGATTTCGCGGAAAGTGACGAGCGCATTCGCGAAGTTCAGGTTCGTCATAGCATAGGGTGGGTCTCACATGAACGTAGGTTGCTAACAAGACTCCTGGCGTCTTTAGATTGAAGAGGCATTTAAGTTATTTCAACGGGCACTCAAAGCGCACTACGATCAGCAATGGGAGACTGCATCGGAGATTTACAGCGAACTGTTCAAAGCTGACATATTTTCGACCGAAATTGTACGCTCTAGTCCCATTGTCAGTGATACCGTATACTGACACTAGTTTTTTGGTAACGTCAGATTGGAAATGTACCGCCGTCTTTGAGCAGTTTGAAATACTTGGCTTACAAGAATCACGGTCAGCTGGTGCTGGATTGGATCAAATTGAGTCACAATGCGTTGGACGTCTCCGAACTGCACGAGCGACTTGCTCAAGCCATGGCAGAATTTGCGGAGGTAATTTTTCTGTGCTTCTCTCGTGTTTTGTGGCCGGAGGACAACGAATGACCGAATTCTACAGGCAATGATGCACGAATCGACCGACGTGGAATTTTGGCTCAAGCTCGCGATGTATATGCCGGCGCTTAATCTTAAGCGCATAACGCGATATGCTCTGGAATGCGTTCTTAATAATCCGGAAAGGGCAGTCACTATTAATGACTGTCTTGATTCCGATATTCCTCTAGGGCTCGACGACATTGCTGGACTGTACGCCCTGCGG
Source organism: Lipomyces sp. NRRL Y-27488 (assembly GCA_030556275.1). NCBI lineage: Eukaryota > Fungi > Ascomycota > Lipomycetes > Lipomycetales > Lipomycetaceae > Lipomyces > Lipomyces sp. NRRL Y-27488. Next base: position 7,381 of record JAKTPS010000068.1, read on the forward strand.
AAGGTATATTCACTGCATTTGCTAGCTGTAATTTCAAGATTGACTGTAGGTGTGCGATAGATTCTTGTGCGGCTAGGCGACACGAACGCTCTAGCCCATCCGATATTTACAAAATTCCAGGACATAAGATTCAACGACGCGATTCAGGGATACATCGACAAACATACATGCACTCCTATATGGCTTAAACCTTTAATAGAGGAGGACACGTCAATTGCCGATACGCTATCGAACGAAAAGCCACAATTTGTTAACTTGGTTGTTAATACAAGAACCTGGACGTCAATTGGCAAGACATTGCTGCAGGTATCTACTAAAACGTGGGTATTTGCTTGCCACACCTAATAAACCAATGCCTGACAACGATAATATAGTGCTTCGGCCGAAGCGGAGTCAGATCCGATTATAGTGACGATCAAGCTCCCGGACATCGCAAAGAAAGAGGAAGAAGTCAATGGCCTGTCAATTGATCTTAGTACTGAACCTCCAACTGCAGAGCCAATTGATATTGAGCCTCAGGAGAATAAGCAAGACGAAGATCAAGATTTGTCTAACCGGGCGAAAAAGCGGAAGTCCTTCTCTGGCGAGATTCAGGGCGAGAGGTCAAGCAAGCGAGTTAGAGCCAAAGCTGAAGAGGAGAAAAGTGGTGCGACCGATTCAGGAGACGACAGCGCATTTTTTGAGCAAATCGATAAGATTTTGGAGCCATATCACGTTGCTTTTGGAACTGTCAATGCTACTTATCTATTGGAGACAGAGGACATCGCGCACGAAGACCTATCGCTGAAAGATTTTCTGTTAAACTTGCAGTCGTGGAAGGATTCTAATGCAGATATATTTTTACAAGGCGAAGGGATTCAGAATCCTGCTGTTGGAACTATGCGGCTCTTGGATCTTTTAGTAGTCAAAGGATCAAGGAAGTCGATGACTAGCTTTCCAGCATCTGATGGCTTGGAAAAATTTACAGAATGGATCAATATTGGCTCTCTGTACTTGCAGGAAACTTCTCTTGAGTGGATAAAGCACCTCCTACTTCCACATGAGTCAGATTTGTTTGTCGAGACACTGTGGCCTACTGCTCTTATCAAAGTTGCGCAAAAGTTGATATTGTTTCATAATGATCTTGTCGTCCACGACGTCCTGGAAGCACTAAAGCGCGCAGACCCAGACCGATGCGGAAAGTATGCGCACTTCGCCCAGTCGGTCTTTGAGCTACTCCTGGATGACTATGTCGCTGCCAGCCAGCAACAGCTCGGAACAGACAGCGCATCAGCCTCGTTGACAGAACTCAAGAACAAAATTGACCAATGGAGGGCTCTCGCGTTCGATGTTATGGCGTCCACACAGGAGGACCGGAACTCATCTCTTCGTCTCCGATTTGAATGGGCTTGCATCATTGATGAGCAAGCTGTGGGTGCTTCACACGAACAATTGTATCTCCTTTTGGACAATTTCAAAAACTCTCTAGCGACCCTTGACGCGGGCATGACAATAGAACTTCCCAACACGTAAGTTCAGGTCTCGCATTTTTTTTCCGCCTATTCTTGACTATTAACAGCTAGATAGAAATCATATTCCTGGGATTTCTGCAGAAAATGTGGCAATGCAAATGTCAAAGCTTCAGGCGGCATCTCTGTTCGCTGGTCTGTTCAAGCATTCTGACGAGCATCCGGGCAAGAAGATAGAGGTTCTTGAAGCAGTTCTGATGCTCAAGGAGAACTCTTCGTCCCAGCGCATTGACTTAGACATTGTCGAAAAGTTTGTCGAGGGCTCGTCCCTCGAGTTTCGATTGTACCTCTGGAGTCTTCTGCGCAACGCCTATGAGCAAGTAAACGAGTGGAGCAAGTCGTTCGAATGTATTCTCACCAGCCTGCGGTTGGTCGTGGAAGAGTTCAGCAGCGAGAGATATGCGCAGTTTGATTTTTCGAGACGCACATTTATTTTGTTCAAATGTCTATTTATGGCGCGAGAACTTCTTTCAAAAGCGGTCGAATGCGTTTTGGCTGATGAGAAATTTATTAACCTCTTGAGCGCAACAGAAGTGTCCGCAACACTGACATCTCTGATCGAGCTCCTTCGGGTGTTGCATGTTTACGTTTTGCATGAAGATGCCGTCATTAGCACCAGTACAGCCGTCCCATCGGAGAGCCCGGATTACAGCAGGTCTACAATCAAGTTTCGTGAAATGCTCGTGCAAAGTTGGTGGTGAGTTCTGTTTGCCCGACTTGAAGATTGTTCTTTCGAAATTCGTCTTAGACTCTGACATCTGCAGCCTACTATATGTGTGCATTCGAAAGAAGCTTTCCGACAGTGGCGCTCCCGATCCATGTTACACGCTTCTGCGTGTTCTCGTATTGCTGCATGAAGAGCTGGGTATCCGAGAGTACTGCGGCATTTCGGGATTCATATTTTTGCGACTTCTCCAGCGCGAGCTCATACGTTTTGGCATGCCGGCTGAAACCGAGAGCGAAATGCTGCAGTGCATTCACTGCCGGTTTGGACTGACGCTTGGTACCGATCTATTTTTCCCGTATGATCACAAGACCTCGCCCATGTCATTCGACAGGCAGAACGCCTTAGAGCTCGTGCAGTTTATTCTGTCGCTGTCGCTGCGAAAACGACATCCGCAGGGCCCCGCACGGTCGGACATGAAAAGTGTGCTCGACAAATTCTGCGAGGTCATTGGCGTTCCGAGGAGGGATAACAGTGAGTGTGATGTTTCTTGATGCTCTTTGACTTTCTGACTAACGGAGTGGACCAGCTGCAATATACTACAACCAGAGTGTCATTGAAAAATTCCTTTCAAGATCACTAAGCCCTATGCTTTTGAACATGTCATTGAAGGGCCAAGAGTCGTTATCTACCGTCAGGGTGCAATCAGATTATGCTCGAGGTAAATATTGAGACTGAATCAGAGAGTGAATATGAGAACATCTAAATAACAAGTGCTATAGTTGCAATGATTGGACTGTACTTCATGCAAGGACAGATCTATCTGACGCAATACAGATCGAGGAAACGGACAATGGCCGGACGGACCGAAGATTTAGATTACGCCATCCGCTATTTCAAGGTGAGCATCAATATCCTAGATTTGCCTTGTTTTCTACTTCTTTGGCTAAGTGGCGTACTCTAGCACGATCTTGTCTGCAACACGAACCGATTCGAGTCGTGGTACGGCCTCGCGCAGACGTACGACGCGCAAGCGGAGGACGACATGACATGGAGCACAGAGAAACTCAACTCGGACCACAAGAAGGCCATCGTGGCCACGCAGCGAAAGGCGCTGCTTTGCTACGCGCTCGCGATGAGCCTGTACCTGCGCCACGACGCGATCGAGCCGCCTCCGCAGGTGCTAGACACGTTCTGGACCGACTTTGGCTACGACCTGTATGCCTCTACGCGGCCGCCGAACGACATGGAGGTCTATCACGCCGAGGACTTTGAGAAGCACTTCAGCGGGTCGGAGGGGATGTACAAGAAGCCCGGGCACAGCGAAATGAAGGCGGAAATTGCGCTGAAGGCAGCGCTTATGATGTTTCAGATTGCGATCAAGAGGGACACAAAGGACTGGAAGAACTATTACATGCAGGCGAATTGTCTCGGCAAGCTGAAAAGGAACGAGACCGAGGTTCTGGATTTGTATTTGAAGGCTGTCGAGAACATTCCTGACAAAACCTCGTCTGGCGATCCCATATTTGAGCCTCACTACAAACTTCTCGCGACAATTTTCAAGTACACGTATTACGACAAGCTGGATCTCGGCACTTCGATGGAATACCTTCGCAAGAGTCACTACTTCAAAGAGCCTGAAGTGCCCGTTGCGGATAAGAAGGAACTGTACAGACTCGTAATTGACGCGCTCACGCGACTCCGGACGGCGGACAAGAAGCACTGGCATCACAGGCCAACGTACCGGATTGCGACGATTGCCGACAAAGGACTGGGAGATGTCCGACGGGCGAAAGAGGAGATCGCAAGCTTCTACTCGTTGAAGGCCTCAAAAACTTTCATGAGCATCTGGAGGCCGGAGCATGAGCGGTAAGTCATTTTTTTCTCTTCGTCTATTTCAGTAGCCGGTATTTTATGGAGCTAATTATCGGACGCAGTGCGGGTCGTCATTTTGTATACGCGTATCGGTACACGATCTACTACATTGATCTGCTCGAGCAGTCCCGGGATCTCGAGTCGCTGAACCTGATGTCGAAAAAGCTCCGGCGCCTGCTTACGGTCATGATCAACCACACCGAGGTGTGGGAGCACCTGTGCCGGGCCATCGTGCACGTCCTGCGCGCCCTCTCCGATATCCCGGACCGGTTCCTCGAGACATCGATGACTTCGATCCCCGTCGACGAGTTCTTTGGCCGCGCCGCCCGGCTCGACTTCGTGTGCACCCACATGAGCCCGCCGCCGGTGCTCGCGCGGTACTTGCAGGACGCGTCCGAGCTGCGCAAGCTCAACATGGGCCTCGCGCCGACCGCAGGCATGGAGGACGTCTTCTCGAGCATATACATGAAGATGTACCTCGACGTGGCCAAGCTCGAGCAGGAGATGAAGGACACACAGCAGATCGAGAACCCGCAGGTCGCCGCGGCAGGCGATGCCACCGACTCGTCCGGCCACAACGACAGCGGCGGGTCGCCGCCGCCGCCGGGCGGCACCTTCTCCACCGGCGGCCTGGACTCGGGCAGAAGTACTCCCGTGCCTGGTCTTCTCCCCTATGGCTATGCTGTCGTCGGCAATGACCCGCACGTGCAACCAAGCCGGCCACGCACGGCGCGGGTCACGCGGAAGGAGTTGATTTCAAAGGCCAACGCGCTTCTAAAGCCGTTGGCGCACCACGACGCGACGGCCGCCAAGGAGAAGGAAAAAGAGAAAGAGAAGGAGAAGGAAAGGGAGAGGGAGAGGGAGAAGGAGAAGGAGAGGGAAAAGGAGAAGGAGAGAGACAAGGAAGAGGAGAGAGTGAAGGAAGAGGAAAAGGAGCAGGAGGCAAAGGAGGACTCTTGAGTTTGGCTGTGTTCGGATACTACAAGTGAGTTGGGATCTGGTTGCGTGTAGTCTAGATAACTTTGACACAGGATATCTATAGAATCTATCTACAAAATCTACAAAAATATGAACTAGATGTAGCTGACCAGACCCTAAATCTCACTTAGTTTGGCGGTATGACTGGGTCGAGTGTATCTATGTCTCATTACCATGTAGAGGTTAACGTGATACTAGCTACTCCATTAATGCTTGTCGTTCTGCTTAAAGAGGGTTTCAGACGTTTACTTCTTCGTCATGAGCATAAGGTATTCTATAATACAAACAACTTTATTCTGTTATAATAATCGCCATAACACAACACTGCTATAATGATTCCGATAGTACAACACCTGCACACCAATTTTGTTCCCTTCTTCAATATATGCTCATATACATTAATACTTTCTGCCGTTGATCTCGCCGTTCAATATACAATGCGTCATGCGCCCTATCAATCACAGCGTCCGTCTGATTCCATTTCTGCATATTATATCCCCTTCATTCCCTATTTTATCTTCGTCCGTCACTCCATCCGTCCCCTGCCCCGCCGATTGTATAAAAGCAAAAGCATCAGAATATAAAAGCAAACGCATCAGAATATCAGAATGATCAGAAGGGGTGTTCAAAAGAACATAATCCCGCACGGCCTCTCGTCAAACGCCCGTCCATATTGTCCAATGATTGTCTTCCTCGATGTCACTGAGTCGTGCTCTTAGTTGAATGTAAAGAGGACCGACGCGCTGCAACAAGCCATAAAAGCTCCTTGTCCGTGCCTCATGCCGACTGATGGTGGTACCAACAGGAAGTAGACAACGTGCGCAATATGACGTGTGCCGAAAAGGTGGTGTACTTCGGACAGGTAGCAGTGACAGATGGCTGTTGGCGTTGACACAAGATGGCAGAGTAGCGTCGTGACTATAAATAGGACAAATCCGAAACGTGACTTGTGCGGGTAGCAGTGGCTGATGGCTGCAGGGACGCAAGACGGCGGAACATTGGCGTGACTATGAATAGGACAGTCTCAATGTTAGCTAGGTTCGCAAGCGATATTCGAATTTAGGAATCATAAATACCGTGACGGCGTGCATATTGTTGCGACGGATAACGAGTAGCAGCAACGCTGAGAATGTCCTTCGCGGAAGTTGGATTGACTGACTGTTCCGTCGACATTGTCGCGGGCGGGTAGTAGTGTTCCGGCCTCATCATGGCTGCTATACAAAGCGAGCGAGGAGACTCCATGACGTCCGTGCCGGGAGCGAGCTCAGACCGGCAGTGGTCATCGAGATCGGCAATGGCGATTCATTGATGGACTAAATGTATCGCAATAAGAATCGACCATTGAAGAGTGGCATGATCGGATACGATGAGGTCTGTCCTTGAAGGGAGACTGTCATGGCGAGGTGGGATCACAGGGGTGAGGCCGGGGCGCTGGGCAAAGACTGAGGATGAAGTCTGGAGGGAAAAGGAAAAGAGGAAAGGAAGGGCGGGCGGGAGGGGCGGGCTTTATAGGTGTGGGCGACGCAGCATATCCGCACCAACTTTTGAACCTGCAATGCGGGAAATTGCAAAGTGGACTGGGGCAGGGCGAGAACGCGAGTGCTGCGTCATCGGACGTCAAGACTTCCCCGCGTTTTCACATGTCAGAGTCACGTCATTTTATTCCAGCGGCTTCCACCCCCTTCTTCTCGACAATACCTGTGGAAATATGTCTTCACTAACTCCCGCAGTCAATTATCTGGCATGCCATCACTCTCCCCCATTTTATCGAGCAGCCAATTTTCCAAACGCATCCATCCATCCACCGTATGTAGCAAGCACTGCGATAATCCCCGGCAAATTCACTGAATTTTCTGAAGCGTACTGCGCATACCAGTTTTTATGGCCCAAGTCGCAAATTTGCGCTCTATTTACATATTATTACCCGGACTTTAAAGCAGGCCGGATGAGCCCACGTGCAATTTTGATTGCAACAGCCCATGAAAACTAGGACATTTGTAGAATAAGCTACGCCATATAAAAATGCCAACTCTTTGATGATTGAACGACTATACCGTAGAGTAAAATACCGAAATAGCCCAATGAGCTAGATTTCATCTTGTCCAAAAATCCGACAGGAATGAGCCTGCCATTATTGCGCAGGTTTCTGTGGCATTCTGTCTGCTTCACACGTTTTGAAAACTTGATGGTCTTTGTATTTTTGGCTTTTTGCATTTACTTGGCTTCAACATGCAGCAGAATGTTCCCCTATCGTTCTGGTGGACGGGATATCGAAATGAAACGGTTGCTGACCCCAGCCGCGACAGGAAAATGGTCTCGCGTGCTATACGCCCCCCTTCCCCTTTCTCCCGGTATTGGGTGCAGAGCTTCGTTCCAGTTTTTCGGATCGAGCATTATCCGGTCAGTTTGGACAGAATTTAGCGGGCGGCTGTGGAATTGCCCCTGGAACTCTATCTAGACACGCGATGAATGCCCCCAGCAGATCGAAATTGCACATCCCACTTCTAAAATCAATAAATATCACTTAATCCATGTATAAATGACTTTTCGCCGTAATTTATATACAGACTCAATTCTGTAAAGGCTCTGAGAAGCCAAGAAGAACAAGCAGTGACGTTATAATTAGCCATAACCACATGCTATCGATGGTTTGAAATAAGGAGACTAGTTTGGGAGGAAAGGTTCAGGGGATAAAAATTGATTTAAGCGGTGCCCTCCATTAGAGCTATTTCGCAAAGGTGCGTTATTTGTTTTCGTTATTTTAGAGTTCGCTAATAGAGTTCAACAAGACGCGTCGCGTCTTGAGAACAGAAAGCGAGAGGTAAACATCAGTCGGTCTCCTCGTTCAACGCCAGCCACGTTTCACAATAACCGGAAATTATCTTGAAATTAATACTGAAAGAGATGGAACATCGTACTGTCACCATCGATGCCACGCAAACGTCAGCCAGGGTCGAAATTACGCCTGCTCCACGGCCGAAGCAGACGCGTGTGAGGTTGACACAGGCCGAGACATTGGCCTTTGTCAAGATCTTGGTCATGCGTCAGCGTGAGTACAAACCAGGGAATATTAATGCATTTTGGGCAATTGTCAATTCACTGCTTTATGAGAGGATTGGTGAGTTACTTGACTCATAACCAAACTATGACATTTAACTAAGTCATGCAGGTAAACGAATCGGCAACCCTCGGGATTGCTGGAACCGACTCATGGCCAAGTATGAAAAAAAGATTGCCAGAGAGGAGGAAGACTCTGGGGCGATGGACACCGCGGCTGAGCTAGACGAGTATATGTCTTCATTTTATTCCCGTTTTACTTTTGTCAGAGATCGGGCTGCCGAGAATGAACGCAAGCGAAAGGAGTCCGCGTCTGGCGTGCCTGCCAAGCGCAGTCGCGACGAGCTAACCGAGGGACAAGAGGCCGCGGATGGTGAGGGCGAGATAGTCGTTCGTTCTCACTCACGAAAAAAGAACAGCTCCTTGACCGTGAACGTCGTGAGTGAGAGCTCCAAGGCAATTGCGAACTCCATGAGGGGCATGTTGGAAATTTTGAGGGACATTGCGCAAACGCCTGCTACAGACCAGCAAGGGCCACCAAGCGACGAAAGATTGAAAAGAATTGAGTCCCAGTTGGCAAAAATCGCCGACAAGATCGACTACAGGGTTTCCGCGCTGGATGCCAGGTTGAACAAGATCGAGGCCGGCATTGAGTCCATCGCGCATGTGCAGGATAATATGGCTGAGTGGCTTATGTCTACATTGGACAAGAAGGTGCCGAGTTAGAAATCACAGTCTGTTTTTGTTTTATTATAGTGCGTTTCAGTTTTTTGAGTTATAGTCGTTGCATTGTAAGCGACGTTTGATGGTCTTGTCTCAATTTCTTTCAATCAAATAGATCTCGTTTTCGTGGCTTGCCACAATTGCAATTCTGGGACACCTTCATCAGCAAGATGATTCGTGCTCTCACACATATATTCACGAGAAGAACGGCAAGATTGGAACATGCGCATGTTAAACCCACTGCAGAGTGAATATTAATTAACCCGTGCTTCAATTTGACAAGAGTACACCTAGTTTACATCAATGGATCATCACACTCCTCAAACACGACCAAAACTGATAGTCATAATAGCCTCGCAAAGGGCGAAGCGAGCAATAACTCGATGAAAAGGACGGAGGAGCGGACGGCAAAAAAAAAAAACAGAAAACCCAATCTCATGAAAATAAAATACAGTGTTGACTTTTCTCGGTTCAATTCGTAATGCAAAGTCATCGTTCGTCACCCGCCGCGATCAACGACCCGGGATTAACCCGGCGGGCCCGCCGATAGACATGCCCATGCCGTTCAGCGGCGGCGCGCCACTGCTCCCGTTCGGCGCCGGCGCGGGCGGCATGTGGTGCGGCAGCTGCAGCTGCTGCTGGATGTGATGCGGGAATGGCTGGATCGCGGGGGACATGGACGGTGCCGCAGAGACCTGCTGCTGCTGTAGTTGCTGCTGCTGCTGCTGCTGCTGCTGTTGTTGTTGAAGGAAGATATGCTGGTGTTGTGGAGCGAGCTGTAGAGGCTGTGGCTGCTGGAGGTGCTGTGGGGGCTGAGGCGGCAATAGTGGTCGCAGCAGCTGCGGTGACGACTGCTGTTGCAGATGCTGTGGTTGCTGGAGATGCTGGAGGGGCTGAAATTGTTGGAGTTGCTGGTGCTGCTGCAGTGGCAACGGCTGAAGCTGAGACGACGACTGCTGCGGCTGCTGTTGCTGCTGCCGGGACTGCGGCCGCGAGTTTGGCGCGGACGTCGGCAGCGGGATCGTGAACGCGTAGCCGGCCGGCGCCGGCGCCGGCGCAGGCTCGGGCTCGAGCTTGTACACGACGTGGTGGAACACGCTGTTGTCATGGTCGACCATGTACAGCGCGTCCTCCTCCGTCTCGGGCGGAATCTGCGTGCCCGACCCGGGCAGCGGCGTCGTGTCCTTGGCAAGGCGGCCGTTAACCAACAAGAAAACAAAAAAAATTAAGGGAGGGAGGGGGGATTGGGAATAAAAAATATGTGGCATACATCCAGGACTGCACGATTTATGGCCGGTTTTTCCGACTGTGCGCGCGAGCGGGCCGACGTGGCTTTGGTGGCTGGGTCTTTCCGGCGCGCGGCCGCGGTCTTCATGTCCTGCGGGTAGATCGCGACGTCGGGATGCTGTTTCTCGCAAAGCAGCAAGAGCTCGACGAGGTGATGAGGCGGGAGAGAGAGCAAGTACGCCCGTTTCTGCGGCAAGGCAATACGTTAAAACAGAGTTCCCTGCCCTAACTATCCCCTTCCGGGAGACAAAAAAAATTGAGACCAACCTCAGCAAGCGTGTGGCCCGCGCCGGTACGGCCGGTCTCCGGCGGCCGGTCGGCCGCGTCCTTCGCGGGCTGGCACCTTGCGCAGAACCACTGGGCCTCGGCGACGTCGATGAAGGCGCGGCCGATCGGGGGGTCATGGCAGAGCTGGTGGTAGGGGTCGTTGCAGCCGTCGCAGAACACGATCAGGTTCGACTCGGGGCTGTGGCCGCGCTGGCACACCTTGCAGATCTGCAGGTCCCGGCGGAGGTAGAGCGGGCGCTTGCGGCCTGTTTTTGACGACAAAAAATGGTTAGAGCTTAGACGGACGGACAGACGGTTTGGAAGGGCAAGTACCATCATTTTGGGAGGTCGAGTCGAACTGCTGGGGCTTATGCACCCGCCGACCTGACTTGGTCTCGAGTCCTTCGAACGTGAAAGCCTCATCGGACTCGTCCTCTTCCTGTATTTCAAACCTTCTCAGCATGCAAGCCCACAGGCGGTGGAGGAAACACAGCAGCAAAAACAAAACTTACACTTTTCTTGGACCGCCGGGCCTTGCGCTTCTGGCCGAGCTTGTTCTTCTTGGTGTTGTACGGCCCGCGCTTGCCGCGCACGACGGGCGGCTTGCTCGGCGGCGCGCTCGTGCCGGTGCTGGCGGGGGTGCTGGTGGCCGTGCTGTCGACGGCGGCGGCGGCGGTGGCGGGGATCGCGGGTACTGGTAGCGGGAGCGGCACCGCCGGCGCAGCCTGCTGGACATACGCCGGCGTGGGCGGCATCGTCGAGAGCGCGTCCGTGCTGGACGCGGCCGTGGAGTTCGACGTCAAGATGCCCGCGGCAGCAGGAGACACGCCGCCGGCCGCCGTGGACAGCAGCAGCAGCGGCGGCGGCGGGGCGTGCTCGGATGAGTGCGACGACATTGTCGGGGATCACGGCGCGCTTGGGGGTGGGTGCTGGGGAGGCGCTGGCTAGCACTCAGCTGGCTCGATCCGGCTTTGGCTGTGATTGCTGTCCCGGTGTTGGATTGGCGCTGGCGAGGAGCACGCAGGCGGCCGTCGTCAACCGCGGTGTCGCGAGCCCGCGGAGCCGCAATACAAAAACGCACTTGAAGTGCGATCGGATACCCTGCTTGTGCTTGTTACTGGGGACACTTGACTGCGGTAGGACTGAGAAGCCACCTCTGGCGGTCAGGTTCGTGGTGCCTGTCGCGATTAGCGTTTCGACACCGTATCCGCTTTCGGCAACGATGCACACTACGCGTCCGCAGTGCCGTTCGCACGACCTCCGGATGAAAGACAGCAAACAGCCAAGGACAGGCGTTTCAAGGCGCAGCACAGTCTGTCGCAACTCGCAAAATTCGGAATTCTTACCACAAACGAGAAATTTTTTGTCTTGTTGCGGTGGACCCGAGGTCAGAAGGCCGATCCAGTCACGGCCATCGCCGCACGTGACCATGAACTTCCAAGCAAAGCTTATATTTTAAGCACGACTCTAGTCAGCTTCTAGCCCATACAACTTCGCCAAGCTGAACAGCTTACAAACACTAGCAACTGTATAGCGACAACCTCAGTCTTCACAAAAACGCATTAAGTATTCTGGTATAGTTTTACGCACAAGGAACGGACATACGCAGCGGCAAATAAATAAAACACAATGTCAAACAAAAAGTGACCGAAACACCACCATCTCTGTAGGAAAAGATCACTGTAGGAAGAGAAGTATAAAGAGAACAGCGAGGCCCCGCCAGACTCTAGATGAAAAACATGTCACCGAGCGAGGGGTGCGTGTTGGGGATCTTCTGGATGTCCGCGGCCGCGGACTCGCCGGACTTGCCAGACACCATGGACATGGAGTCGTCCGTGATGTTGTAGTACGCGATGCCGCGCTGGCCGGCCAGATGGGCGTAGTACACGGGCGGGCAGAGGGAGACGGACGTGGTCGAGCGCGCGTAGACGAAGCAGAGATTGTACACGAGCTTCTGGAACAGATCCACCGGCATCTTGTTTTCGTCGTGGATGACGTGGTAGTGCACGGGCCGGGCCGTGCCCTGGAGGGCGATGTGGGACACGAGATAGAAGTCGTACTCGGACGGGTGCGTGATGTCGCGCTCGATGAGCGTGCCGGGCACAACGTTGCCGTTCTTGTCGCCCGCGTTGCGGTCGGCCGGGAAGACGCGCGAGTGGTGGCGCTTCGAGCAGATCGTGACCGTGATCTTGGGGTCGTACGTGGCCGAGAGCGACTTGCACGCGGTCTTGATGTCCTTGAGCTCGCTCTCGATGACCTGGGCGTACTGGCCCTCGCTGACGCCGTCGCGGAAGTAGAACACGCGCGACGGCACCTTGCCGGTGCGCTGCCGGTACTTCGCAAACAGCGTGCGGACGCCGTACTGCATGTTTTCGGACGTGGCCATCTCCTGGCGGTGGCCGTTGGTCTGGACGACGGCGCCGTAGCGCGTGCCGGCCAGGTCGAGCGACGCGACCATGGACATGTAGGACGGCATCATCGATCCCGGCGCGGGATGCGACACATCCACGCCGATGAAGATCGAGTCGCCCTTGCCCTTGAGAGGGTCGGACTCGTCCGTGAGGCGGACGTTGGTGCCGCCAAGTTTGCAGTTCACCTTGAGATCGACATTGGCGCAGTACTGCATCTGGGCGCGCTCGACGTGCATGGACTGCACGCACTGGGAGCACACGCCGAGCTTGATCTCGCAATGCTTCTTGATCGCGTAGTAGGGCTGGGACGCCTTCCTGTCGAGGATGACCAAGAGCAACTGGGGTCTCTTGTTTACCGCGTTGCCGGCCGCGCGGAAGACCGCGTCGAGCGTGGCCTCGGGCCGGGAGGGGTCGCCGTACATGATCGGCGGGGTTCTGTTGGTGACCTGGCCGCCGTGGCCCTGGTGGACGCGCACGTAGGAGTTGACAAAGTTCTCGACGCGCTGCTGAGCCAGTTTGCGGTTCGACGCAAACACGGCGACACCCCAAGACTCGAGATTCATTGGCGCAGACAGGCGCTGGCCAATGAGGTTCCACCGTCCGGAGCGAGCCTGGACAACCGGCTGCTTGCTACCTTGACCATAGGCAATTCTCGGGGCGTCCAAGACGCGCCCGTCAGTGACGATCATGTCCGGAGAAATGCGCATGTTGTAGGCCTTCAAGATGGGATCGTTGTCCCACTTCAAGATCTTGACATTATCCGCGATGGTCTTTTTTCTTTCGTCGGGGCGCGACGCGGCAACCTTGATCATGTCCGAGGTCTGGCGATCGTCAAGCTTGGACATGTACCGCTGACCAGCCAAGACATGGCATTCCTCGATGGGGAAGAAACCCTTCTTGGAAACGATCAATGGCAAGTCCGGATAGCGCAACCTGACGTTGTACTTTTCGGCGTAATACTGGGCGACGCTGATTTGCTTATCGCCTGCAGTAAACGTCGTGTTGCGGGCGCCGTCATCCGAGAACTTGTCGATCATAAACTGCTTACTCTCGTTCTCGGGGCCACGGTATTTGACAAAAAATTTGAGCTTGGAGAAGGACTTGCGTAGTTTACGGGCGGCATCGCCTCGGGAGAGAACAGCAACAGTCTCGTCGATGGATCCTAAAATGGGGCAAGGTTGGTGTGTTAGTGTGTATCTCTGCGAAAGTAGAGGAGGAGAAAGCATACGCAAGCCAAACGCGTTCTGGATGAGGTTCAAGAGCGGGCCAGAGGTCCAAAAGACGGTGGTCGCGACGTCGACGTTGACGGTCAGGTGGCCAAAGGACGGGCGGACGGACTGGAAGATGCCCTTCCAGGCCTCGACGCCGCCGGGCAGGGTGAAGGTGCGGCCCTCGGGGAAGAACGTGTTCTTGAAGGGCAGGAAGCGCCGGGAGGGGCTCTCGCGCATGAGGTGATCGAGGAAGTTGATGGCGACGATGACCTCGGTGCCCATGGAGTAGCGGTTGTTGACGTACTCATGCAGGACCTGCAAGTTGACGACCGCGGTTCTGCGGATGAGGACGTTGTGCCTGTTGCGCTTGTCGTCTTCGCCGTCGCGACGGCCGCCAAGATCGATGATCAAATGTTCGGTCTCGCCAAAGGCCAGTGCTTGGCGGGACCAGATCTGGTGGACACCTTTATGAGTAAAGTGTCAGTAGGACGACGACGACGACGACGACGGTGCGAAAGAGATGGCGAGAGACATGCCATCGAAAATAGCGTATTGGACGGCCGATCCAAGCCTCTCGTGGGTCTGCAGCTGGGCCCAGATCTTGTTGGTTAGAGCTTTAGGGGCGTTGCCATCGCCGATTTGCAGCTATCGGCGAGTGTGATGTCAGCGGTCGTAAGAGGAGAGGAGGACGGAGGGAAGCAAGAGAGGGTGAATTACATCGTACTGATAGATAGTGACGTCAGGGATTGCCTGAACGCGAAAGTGATTGACGTAGAACTTGGTGGCCTGGCCGGACTTGCTGTATCCGGGGCGCTTGACAAATTGCTAGAAGGGATAGGATGTGAATTGAGTGGACGGGAGGTGTATATGATTGAGCGCAAAATAGGGGGAAGGCCTCATACGGTGAGAGCCAGGGGGCTGTCCTGGGGGTTGACGGCAGCCATCGGGAGGAGGTAGGAAGACGGGAAGAAGGGAGATCAGCCAAGAGAAACACCGGCGGCGAGCGATTGGAGGCGATCGCGACTGGTGTGCTAGGGGGGAGGGGCGGCGCAGGAGGGCGGAGGGAGGAGGGCGGAGGGTGCGGAAGAGAGGGCACGATCGTGAGTTGAGTTGATCGGTGGACGGGAGTAGAGTGAGCGGGCAGGGGCTTGAACCGTGTCACGTGTGGTCTCACGTGTGTATCACGTGAAGCAGCACACGTGGGCCGCATCACGTGCAGCAGGCGCCGTCATGTGACTGCACGTGACGCGGGGCTGGGGCCGGGCCCGGGGCTGTGGCTGTGTGCGGGCTAGACCGGATTGGGCCCAGGGGCCAACCGGCGCGGCTGTCGCAAAACTCACAATGAGAACCGGCGCCGATCGCGTTGGCCGAGGCACTGCCCCCTGCAGCGTGCCGGCGCCAAGAAATTGCCAATTTGGCGCCGAGTATTATTAGTATGATATGCACGTTTGGAATCGGCTCCAAACATTCGTCCTCGTCGCACAGCGGCGGCCGGCCTTGTCCGCCCGTGACGTGGCCAGCCAGTGGGCAGGGCAGGGCGGCAGCGGTCCTCGCGCCGAGCAGTGTCGCGAGCGGCTGGCGACAGGCGCAAGCCCGCCAGGGGGGCCGGCCGAGCCTGACGGCAGCTGAAACCCGGGGGGCATGTACGTGATGTGATGGGATTGATGGTGATGTTACCGAGCGGCAAACCCGCGAAACCGACGTGAACCCGCGAACCGGCGACCTGCCCAATCCAGCAATCTGGCAATGCAGCAGCAGCAGCAGCCAGAAAGAAGCAGCCATCAGCAGCAACAATGTACCGCAGCAGCAGCCAGAAACAGCAGAAACATCCGAAGCAACAATACCGCCGGCATCTAAGTAAGGGTGAGCGAGGCTGAACAGATCACACTCGCCCGGTCGCCTCGTCCTGTCGTCCTGTTCTCTGGCTGCTCCTTTCTCCTGTCACTTTTGCTCTCACCTCTCTGCTCTATCTAGTCTTGTGCGTGACGGCCCCTCGCAGCTTCGTCGTCCAAAGCCACCCCTCCGCCCAGCGCAAATGCGACCGTCCTCCCTGCTCGGCGCCGCCGTGCTCCTCAGCGGCGCCGCCATCTGGCTCTTCGTCCTCTGCCGCACCGGCTCCGTCGCCGTCCTCTCCGACACCGTCGCCGGCTTCCGCGCGGCCGCGGCCACCGCCGCCGGCGCCGACCGCACCACCCAGCTCGCCCTCCTGCCCTACGCCGACCGCCGCGCCGCCGCCATCGCGGCCGAGTGCGAGAACCCGTACGCCCAGGACGGCTTCCTCTACTTTGCCGACGGCAAGAACGTCCTCGACGTCGCCTACATCACCTACGCGTCCCTCGTCGACAACAACGCGACCGACGACTCCGATCCCGGCGCCGCGCTCGAGAGCCTGGGCCTCTATCCCGCCACGCCGCCGCCGAAGGCGCTCCTCAACGTCGCTCCCCACAACTGGTTCCGCGACCTCGTCTCGCTCGCCCACAACCGCCGCAAGAACCAGCTCGACAAGTACCCCGACGTCGTCGCCCGCACCAACTGGATGCGCGACAAGACCATCCTCCTCGTCGGCGACTCGATCGACCGCACGTTCTCCCAGATCCTCTGCGAGCGCAACCTCGCCGGCTGGAACTCGGCCGGGCCCTTCGGCAAGCAGACCACGACCCGCTGCTACATCGACTGGCTCAACTTCACCATCTACGGCTGGCATGTGCCCTCGCTCTGGGACGAGAAGCCGGAGTGGTGGGTCAAGCCCGAGATGGAGATCGTCTCGTTCGAGGACCGCTGGGAAAAGTACTTCCTGCCCTCGATCGTGTCCAAGGACGACCCGAACGCCTACGTGCACATCGACCTCGCCCTCGTCCAGTCCGGCGCCTGGGACCACGGCGCCTTCGTCTCCGGCTCCTTCCACGCCCAGACCAAGGAGGCCCAGGCTGCCGAGGCCGCCGACCCGTCCAAGAAAATCGCCGTCTCGAGAGACTTCAAGCGCAGCCTGTCCTACCGCGAGCTGCGCTTCTACATCCACCGCATGACCACCCTCCTCGGCCGCGTCAAGGCCCAGTTCCCCGACACGCCCATCATGTGCCGCTCGCTCACCGAGCGCAGCGTCGGCCTCGAGAACACGGCCATGGAGGAGATGAGCCACGCCCATCACTACGCCTGCAAGCTCATGGACGTCGAGACCATGCCCTTCAGCGATCACATCCACGGCATCTGGGGCACGAGCCCCGAACACATGCTCGACGCCGTCCACTGGAAGAGCTCGCCCATCAGCTCGTTCTGGGACAACATGGTGCTCTGGTACCTCTTCAGGGCCCAGGGCGGCCGCGACATCAATGGCGTCCTGACCTTGCCCACGAACGAGTCCGAGACCGGTCTCGCCGCCTGGGCCCGGTGTCACGACCATTTCATGCAGGATTACAGGAATTGACCCACCCTCCACTTATCAGACTTTGCTGCGTATATGCAGTTTTTTTTTTTTTTCAATGCCTTAATAGATCATCCAGAAACTTGTCATCTTGTTCTTCCAGCTCCCGCGTGCTGGTGCTTGCCTTGCCGCTCGTAGTAGTCTGCCCCCAACGCTCGTCCATCGTAGAAGTCGCCGGTGTCGGCTTGCTTTTCCCAGAAACTTCGTTCCAGAAGCTGTCAAACTCGTCGTCCCCGCTCGCGCTCGCCTTCGGCGCCGCCGCCCTCTGCTGGCCGGTCGCCAGCCGGCGCTCCTTGAGGACGGCGGTCGCGATCGGCTTCGGCAGCCGCCGCAGCCGGTCGAGCTCCTCGTCCTGCTCGCGGCGGCCGGCGGACTTGTACCGGTCGCGGACCGTGTCCGCGTGCTTCATGCGCTCGATGCGCCGGTCCGCGTCGCGGAACTCGGGGTCGTCCGCGCTGTACGTGTGCACGTTCGCCTTCTTCGGCGCGTCCCGCCGCTGCTCGTACACGACCGTCCTGTTCTTTTTCCCGCCACTGGAGCCCAACCCACCGAACCCGGCCCGGGCCGGCGTATGCCCATCTTCGTCATCCAGCCCGAGCTGGCTCTCGAAGATGCCGGCCAGCGCGGCCTCGTTCTGTTCCTTCTCGAGGCGCGCCTTTTCGTCCGCGTCGACGTACTTGGACAGGCCGCCGTCGTCCGGGCGCGGAATGCTGCGCAGGTACGCGTCCTCGCGCTCGGCGGCCAGGGCCTCGACGCCGAGCACGTCGAGGTCCTTGCCCGGCTCCTCGTACCTCCACGCATTCGACGGCAGCGGCTTCTTTTTGCGTCGAGGCGGTGCCGAGCTTGCCGTGCTTGCTGTTGTCGTCGTTGTTGTAGCTGCTGCTGGTAGTGCGCCATCGGAGGTCGCGGCCGCGTCCGCGGTCGTTGGCACGTCGCCATTGACCTCTTCCTCTCGGTCAGAGCCGCTGCCCGCCGACGTCGACTCGGTCAGATCACCCTCATCCGAGACTTCTTCTTCCTGTTCATTGCGTCGCGGCGGCGGCGGCGGCGCGATTCCGTGCTTCTTGTTGTACTTTCGGGTCGCTCGGCGATCCCACTTGTTGTTGTGGAGGACCATGTCCGGGATCAGTGGGTTCAGCGAATTTCGTTGAACTGATTTGATCTCTTCGAGATTCGAATTCGAGATGAGTTGGGAGATTGATGTGCACTAGGGCGACTGTCACGTGCAAACAACTCACGTGCTCTGCCGCACGTGTGGCTGTGGGTGACGCAGAACGGCGGTTTGGCCGCGCGCCGTGATTGGGCGAAAGTCCTCGGGTGGTTCATTTTGCGTTTCGATACACTCGAAAGAAAAGAACCACCTCCTCCTCCACCTCTCCACTCCCCTCGTTTTTTCCTCCGTCCCGCCTCGTCCGACGACAATCCCGATACACACAATGTCCGCTCTCGCTGTGAGTACCGCCCGCCGCGTGTGATTCCCGGGGAAGGGGGCGACCAGTTTTGGCTGACAACTTCTCGAATCGCAGCGCTCCGCCGCCCTGAAGCTCGACTGGGCCAAGGTCGCGACCTCGCTCGGCCTCAAGGGCGCGACCGCGACCTCGCTCCAGGCGTTCCGCAAGCGCAACGAGGACGCGCGCCGCAAGGTCGCCGAGCTGAGCGCGCAGGACGCGACGGTCGACTTTGCGCACTACCGGGCCGTGCTGAAGAACAAGGCCGTCGTGGACGAGATCGAGGCCGCGTACGCCAAGTTCAAGCCGGTCACGTACGACGTCGCGCTCCAGATCACCGCGATCGAGGCCTTCGAGGCCAAGGCCGTCGAGAACGCGCAGGCGACCGAGGTCAAGGTCGCGGCCGAGCTCGCGGACCTCGTCAAGACCCTCGACAACATCGAGTCCGCCAGGCCGTTCGAGGAGCTCACCGTCGAGGACGTCATCGCCGCCAAGCCCGAGCTCGAGCAGAAGGTCCAGGAGATGGTCATCAAGGGCAGATGGGACGTGCCCGGCTACCAGGAGAAGTTCGGCAGTCTGGCGGTCATGTAAGAGTGTTTTTTTTGTCCAAAGTAGAAGAGAGAACAACATGTCTTGCGCCCGCGTGTAATTTCCAATAGAACAATTCCACGCTTCCCCTAGCACGTTAGTAAGAATTTTCCCGGCCGAGATTAGATGCCACTGAGAAATTGCGTGAAGAGAGCACGCAAGAGACATACGTAGGCTGGTTCTGCTGGGCGCAGACGGCATTAGGCGGCGTTGCCCTCACCCTTTGCAACACATCACAACTCATCCTATCCACCAACCTCAGACACTGCCACGGTCTCGACAATTCGCTCCCGTCGCAGTCAGAACAAAGCATGTCGGTGCAAGCCAAAATAAAAGCCGCGTCCGCCTTTCTCAGCGACGCGCCTCCAGGCGAGGTATGTGTGCAAATCATCTTTAGGTGTCGTACGGTTGTGATGGTGTTCGGCATCCCGCTTACACTTGCGCGCTCTTTTTTTCCGGCGGTATCAAAATAGGTCAAGGATGTTTACGATGGTTTGTGGTTCTTTATTTTTAACTTGTTTCCTACTTTTGGTGATGGAATGCTGACGGGGACTGATTCGGTGTGATCAGACATCAAGGCTATCGTCGAAGACGACAGCGACATCCTGAGCGGCCTCAAGCCCGCATTCGAGACGTACAACCTCGACCAGCTCGTCACCGTCACTCTGCCGGCCACGGAGAAGCCCGTGAGTGATCGCAGGCCACAGTTTGCCTAACTGGGATTGAATGCTAAGTAGGGGGTGCAGATCGTTATCAGCAAGTACAACAGTCTGGGATCAGGCAAGTTCTATGATCCCGAAGTCGGCAAGGCGTTCACTATCGACCATAGAACACTGGTAGGTGTTCCGAGTTCGCTGTTTATTGTCCGCTTATCTGCCTCCGAGACTAATTGCATTTACAGAAAGCGAGTTCCATAGAGGACTATGGAGAAGCAAATGAGAGCGTGTACGCATGTGGACCAGACCCCCGGATCCCCCGGAAATTTACTAACGCACTGGATCCAGGATGTCAATAACGCTGGACGTGAAGCACTACGTCACCGAGCACTATCCCGAGCCGTCGGCATACGGCGTGTTCCCCCAAGGCTCGGACGACGAGCTCGCCATCGTCCTGGTCGACAACAAATACAGCCCCAACAACTTCTGGTATGCCCCTATTTGTCGTCTGATCTTACACAACCCCGGTACTAACACGGCTCGCGACGACATCCAGGAACGGCCGATGGCGCTCGACCTACACCGCCGACCTGAACGCGGGCGTCCTGACAGGCACGATCGCGATCGACGTGCACTACTACGAGGACGGCAACGTGCGCCTGACGACGACCAAGGACGTCCGGGCCGACTTCGCCACCGGCCCGGCCGGCGCGCTCGCGAAGGCGATCGGCCAGGTCGAGCGCGCGTACCAGGAGGACCTCAACCGCGAGTTCGCCGGCCTCAGCGACGGCGCGTTCAAGAGCCTGCGCCGGCAGCTGCCGGTCACGCGGTCCAAGATCGAGTGGGGCAAGTCCATCGGCGCGTACAGGCTCGGCCAGGACATTGGCGGCGGCAGACAAAAGTGACGAGGCCGACGACTCGAGTCCTATTTTTTGTCGTCATGTAGACTTTTCCATGGTGGTTTTTGTTTATTGTCTTGAATAGTGAGCACGTGCGGTAGATTCTTCTCGCCTAGCGTGTTATATTACAAATGCACATGCGCTGTGGGGGACTAGAGTACAAAACCAGCAACAAAACAAAACACGAATTCAAAGTCCTGCCTGCCATATTATTGCTCAGTCGGCAACTGTTAATTTATACTGTATAGCTCGGCGAGATCATGTTGGCCCCGCCAAGGCGATAAACCGACACCGCAGCCGTCTAGACTAGTCGGTAGACAAGATAGAAAAATATGATGAGCCCGACTATTATGAAGACGGTCTTGTAGATGGGATAGGTGACGCCGGCGCTGCGGGCGAGACGCTGGGACGAGTGCTTGATGGAGGAGCCGAGATTCGAGAAGGCTTCGGTCTGTCAAAATAAACAGCAATTAGGCAAGCCCACACCTTGACATATAGAGCAGAGGAGGCTTCTCACAGAGGACTGAATAAGAGACGACTCGGAGGCCTGGTTGTGGATGTCGGTCGTGACCTGCCGCAGGCTCGACAGCTTCGAGGCAAGCTCGTTGAGCCTTGTGTCGTTCTGCGGACTCGTCAGATAGAACCGCCACAACGCCGCGTGGCATATCTACATACCTGGGCCTCGCGGTCGAACGCCTGGGAGGTGGACATGGTGCTGAGGGGGGGTTGGCAGGGTGGGATGGTTCGCCGTGTGCCGATGACGGCGACGCGTCGGCGCCGGCGCTGTCAGCAAACGGGGCTCGTATAAGGCGCCACGTGATGTGCACGTGTTGCCTTGCATACAGAGTTTGCCCCTGAAAGCCAAGATGACGTCGACGGCCCCGAGATCGCTCAAATCACGCGGCTGGTGAGGTCAGCCTGCCCCCTTTTGGTAGTGTGGTAGTGTGATATCCTGCCCCAACTCTGCCCCAGATCCAGATCCCCAGGGCGATCGTTGGATATTTAAAGACCCGCCTGTGCCCGCTCCTCCTGATTTCCTTTTGTTCTCCTCTGTCGACATTTTCACCAATGTCTTGCCACTGGCTTTTGCCTCCGGCCTTGCACGCCATGTCCGTCTTGGACGCATCCACATCCGCACACCGCATCAGGCGGCCGGCATAGTATGCTCGTCTTATCTGTGCTTGGGTTGTGTTGTGGTGACCTGTCGCGTCGTCGTTCTCCGTCTCATGGACGTGAGGGGGGAGTGGCGGCGTGTACACGGGGGGGTTACTGATTTGCCTACATGAACGGCTCGTGTTTCGTTCTGCGGCGTCGATATCCTTTTCCTAGTTGGTCCGTCCCCATGGTTCCTGGTCCCGCTTGATCCCCCGTTTGAACGGCTTGTGTTCCGTTCCGTCGCGGAGCGGCCTGTGTTTCGCTCCCGGCGCCGGCTTTGTCTGTCTGGATTCGGTTATATCTCGCTGAACGGCCTGTGTTCCGTTCCGCCCGTGGAGCGGCTCGTGTTTCGCTCCCGGTGCCGGCTTCGTCGTTATATCTCGTTGAACGGCCTGTGTTCCGTTCCGTCGCGGAGCGGCTCGTGCTTCGCTCCCGGCGCCGGCTGCTTCTGTCTGGTTACGATTTCGTCTCGTTGAACTGCCTGTGATCCTTCCGCCCGTGGAGCGACTCGTGTTTCGCTTCCGGTGCCGGCTATGTCTGTCTGGTTGCCATTTCGTCTCGTTGAACGGCCTGTGTTCCGTTCTGCCCGCGGAGCCGGCTCGTGTTTCGGTCCGCGGCGCGTCGGTTCTCGGTTTCGATTCTCCGTTGAGGCTGTACATATTCCTCTGGCGTTCCTGTATATTGTGATCGATACGTACTTCGACTGTCTGTCGGCGATTTGTACATAGTATCGGGTCGTTTCGCCGTGTTCCATCATATCCCTATTACCGACTGTATATACTACCATCGCTGTTGTTTCCTAGGTTGTCTGTCCTTGGATTGGTCAGGATCGTTGTGTTACGGAATTGGTCGATGGACTCGCGTTTTCTCTTGGATTTTAAGTGAAGGTGTTTTGTTTATGGAGCGTCGTTGTATCACGGTACCGTTGTGGTCCGGGTTTATGGTTCGATTCTGTGTGAAGGCATCGATTGTGGAGAATTGTGGGGTTTCGTTTCGTTTGGCATGGGCTTTCGATTTGGTATTGGTCGTCGTTTCAGACCGGCTTTTATTGGGTTTACGATGAGCGATCATATCCGTCTGGTGGATCTTTGTTTCTGGTTCGATGTTTCTTTCGGATTACCTCGCATTGTGTTACGATTTGGGCTGCAGTGGGTCGCGACTGCTTGCCGTTGGATATTTCGGGTTCCGCAAGAGGTATACCACCCGTTTTCTCTCTGCACTGTTTCGCGTCTATTATCGGTTTCTCTTTTGGTCGCGTTTTTGGGAAACAGACGGGTTACAATTTCGTGTATAGATTTCGGGGAACGACTGAGGGAAGCTCTTTGCGCTGGCCATTCCACTATTTATTGTTCATGTGTTTTTGTTATTCCGCCGCGCAAATCTCCCGAAGGCTCACAGGTTTTTTCTTAAACGGCTTCTTTTTTTCCTGTGAGGTGAAGTTCCAAGTGTAGCGACTAAGAAGACCCGTTTTGTTATTGTCTTTCAATTGCGTTGATGATCGAAATTGTTTCCAGCGATTGGGACTTTTCGGATTCACGCGTTGGAGATGATCAACCACCATAATTGTGTGTACTATGTAGGTTCTGTAGGCTATTCCATTTCTGGGTTGCATTGTGCCATCTCTCGCGTAAAGCTGAAGCAGCACGTGTTTTTTGGAATTGGGTTTTCATTCTCGGTTCTCCCAACGCGCCTTCAAATTCGACGCGCGACCGTCAACACTCAGCCCGAGGCGACGAAGGAATTCCGTCCGCAATCGCGCCATTTCGATCCCCTTGATGCCCATAACAACGCCACACGGGTCGTCGCGCAGCAGAAGCAGCTCGCTCGTGCTCGTGAGCGCGTCCGCGGCGGCGTCGTCGTCCCTGTCGGCCCTCGGCGCGGAGGTCTCGTCGAGCTCGTTCGGCTCGGCCCGCGTGCACCACCACGGCCACCACTACCAAACCGGCCCGGCCGGCGGCCGGAGCGCGCGCGCGTCGCTGTCGGTGTCGTCGTCCTCGTCGGACGATGACGACGCGGAAATGACGGGGGGCAGCGGCCTGCACGGCCTGGGACTCGGTCTCGGGCTTGGTGTCGGCGGCGGCGGCGACGGCAGCGAGGACGACGCCGGCATGCGCATCGATCCGGCCTCGGCCGCCGCGTTCGTGCTCGACCGCAACGCGATGCCGTTTAGCCGGAACCCGTCGAGCTCGTCCCGTGCGGGCTCGTCCGACGGCGGCTCGTCGATGGTGATCTCGGCGCCGAACACGCCGACCATGTGCTCGCCCGCGGCGGCGCTGGCGGCCGCCCCCGGCTCGGCCATGACGACGACGACGACGATGACGACGACGCCCATGTCGTTTGCGTCGGGGCTCGCGACGCCGACGATGGTGGTGCCGCAGTCGGCGTCGTCGTCGTTTGTCGGCGGTTCCGCGAGCAGTAGCTACTTCTCGCCGCGGTTTTCGGACGACGTGTCCATGGACAGCCCCGTGTCCGCGGCGGCCTCGTACGCCTTCCCGTCGTTCCTCGACAGCCCGGCACGCCCGCCGTTTGCCGCCCGTCTCCGTGACAGCCTGCAGGTGCAAGCGACGGCCACCGCGTCGCGCCGGCCATCGTCGCCGCCGCCGCTCATGCCGTCCGCGCCGGCGTCGCCGGTCGAGGACATGCCCCGGCGCGCGGTCGTCTTCTCGCGGCTCGGCGGCGGCTCGCTCAAGCCGCAGACGCGCTCGTTCATGCGCATCTCGCGCGAGCTCGCGGACGAGTTCGCGCCGGTCGAGGCCGAGCTCAAGTACGAGGCCGAGGTCACGTTGGCGTTCCGCGAGGAGGACGGCTCGGACGACGACGACGACGACGACGGTTCGGACGAGGACGAGGAGGACGAGGCCGAGCTTGACCGCGACGACGACGACGACGACGTCGCAGCCCGGGCACTCGGTGGCGATGGCGACAACGGGTCCGGCGGGCTCGCGGCGCGCACGATGGCCTTGCGCCTGCGCGCGGAGAGCAGGCGCATGCACAAGTTCAACAACAAGTACCGGTTCTGCTACCCCGGCGTGCCCCTGGCAGACGACACGTTTCCGGTGAGGCAAACCGCCGAACGGATCGCGGAGAGCATGCATGCTGTTGCTGAACAATCGCCACCGGCACAGGAGATCGTGCTGGACCAGAGCGGTGCCGAGCATGTCCCGGAACGGTCGCTTGGCCTGCAAGCCAACACGGCGTCGTCAATGGGCGGTGACGTTTCGGGGTCACCACAAACGACGACGACGACGGCAGCGCATGAAGAGCCTGCCATGTCGCTTGCCAGCACCCCGGCTTCGCTCGGTTCTACATCAACATCATCGCTTGCACCGCCAGAACCAACCGCTGCCGCTACTGCCGCCGCAGTCATGCCCGAACACGCAGCCGATGAGATCTCCTCCTCCATCGCCTCCGCCACGGCGACAACAACAACAACAACAACACCGACTACGCCCACGGCGGCGGCCACGCCGCCAACCAACAGACTCAAGCGCCGCAACCCGACCGTGGCCGCCCTCGGCGACCGGCTCGACTCGCACTCGATCAAGCGCCGCGCCGTCAGCCCCGGCATGCTCGCCGCCTCCGCGGCCACGCCCGGCTCCCCAGCAGCAGCAGCAGCAGCGGCGGCGGCAGCCACCACACCGACAATGGGCTCGCCGGGGACTTTCGCGGCGGGTAAGCGGAGCCTCAAGCAGATGCAGGAGACGTACGACCGCATTCAAAAGATGAGTCTGAACTGAAAGAACCTTGGTCATAATCATATGAAAATTATAATTTGTGGAGTTTGGCTACTTTTGTTTTTGGAGTTTCTACATATGTTTGGTGACGGAATCAAACAAATACGCAAAATAATACTTTTATTCTCATATATAAAAGGTAATTGTACACAGCTAATCTGCAAATATAATATACCACACATAGTACACACACAGCAATGGAATTGTAATCCGAAAGAAGCAAAGCTAAAAGAAAGCTAAACACCGTATATATGTAATCGTCTCTGTACGCCATTCACGCCACGCCGGTTCGATGCAATGAAAATATATAGTACACAATGACCTTCTTTATCTGCCATATCTGCTCTGCAGCATCTTTTTCTCCTTAATCTGAGGCTTCGCCGCGTCGGGCTTCACGCCGCCTGACCCGCTGTCTCCATTAATATCTGCCAATCCGCCCGCAGACGCGGCAGAGGCCGGGCCGGTGGCGGCGGCGGCGGCCTTGTTGCTGAAATACTCGTCGAACGTGGGATACTGGAACGTCGAGCCGGCCACGACGTGCCCGAACGCATGCCGCGAGTTGGACCGCTTCTCGCGGCCGGCGCCGTCGCTGCCGCGCCGCCCCTGGGGCGAGGTCGAGGCCGAGGACGACTGCCGGCGTGCCCTCGAAGCGGAAGGCGATGCGGCCGGCGGCGACGATCCGGCTGTCGGAGACCGGGGATTAGAGCCAGCACGCGCGCGGTTCTCGACACCGTGCCCGTCGTACGCTCCAGGCGCCGCTGCTTCCCACTTCCAGCCACTATTGAGGCTCCCAACAGCACCGGGGCTCTCGACGGCCGTCGCGTTCCAGTCTATGTCTCTCGTGGACGCGCGCCTTTCGCGGCTTGCGCCGCTGCCTGTATGGCTTTCCGCTTTCTCGCCTGCTGCGTCTGCTGCAACAAACTTGAACGGCGTCGCGGCCGATGTCGTCGTCGGCGAGACTGACAGAAGGCGGGTCGGATCAGCGCCCCGGTCAGAGGACGCCGAAAGCCCGCGCGTGAAACTCCGGGCGGCCGCGACCGCATGCAAGACGGCCTCCGCGCCGCTGCCTTCAGTCGCCACGACAGGAGCGATGACCGGCGCGGCGCGCAATGCGCGACCGCGCTCGCGGTGGTCACTTTGATTGGCAGTGAAACTCGCCCTCTGGTCCGGTACCGTGCTCTTCGATGCATCGGACACAGATGCGGCTAGATCTGTACGTTCAGGGGAGGGAACCTTCTCTCGTCGCATTTCTGTCCATAAAGATGGGGCCGAGTATTTATTGTCCGTCAAATCCAATGATTTCCGTGTCTGATGAGACTTTGCCACATCATACGGGAAAGCGCCGCGGTCAGTCGAGAAATAAGATGGCGACGCCTTCTGCGCGACGCCACCGCCTTCCTCCATCGTCGTCTGATTCGAGCTGAAAGTGGCAGAGTTTCTGACCGCAGCAATGGGAACCGAAGCTTTATTAAAAATGCCGAAGCTGGGCCAGGTTGGAGACACTGTCGTCGCAAAAGCAGCGTTGCTGAACGGGTACATGAGATCCTGTTGCGCCATGTTCACGGTCACCGGAGATTTGGGGGCAAAAGTAAAGTCAGTCGCCGTCTTAGCCATGGATGGCCCGTTCCTGACACCATTGTCGGGGGTCTTTGCTAAACGTTCCAGCGGATCGCTTCCCGAAGGATATCCAGATGCAGTCTTAGTGTTGGCAGTGGAAGGCAAAGTCACAGGTGAGCCGTTCGAGGTAACTGGCTGGGCAGCATCTCGCGTATACCCACCAGTCGCCTGTCGACCGTGCTGAGACGCTTTCGGTGATGGCAACGCTTCCACGGGAGGCTGATTCTCTTGCAGTACTAGTCCTTCCAGGGATGCAGCGGCCACCTCAACTTCATTCTCAACATCGAGGCTGCTAGACGGAAACACTCTGGAAGGAGGCACGCCGGCCTGGGGCAGAGAGCGAATACCTTGCCATGACATGGCCTCCCAGTTCGTCCCAGCGCTAACAGGCTGGCGTTGTGGTTGTCGAGGAAGAGCGTTATCTCCCGCTCCTGATTCCGCAGCAGCGGCGGCGGCGAGCCTTTGACGTCGTTGCATGACTCGCTCCGCAGCATTGTATCTGGCAACGTCCTCCGTGGGTGTGAAACCTGGACGAATGCGGATTTCTTTCCTTACGGACCCGTCCTTGCGGACGCTAGTAGGCACAACTCGCTCGCCCTTTGTAGACGCAATAATCCCGGACGCCGCGGGCGATGGTGACGGCGACGGCGATTGAGGCTGCAGTATAGGAGTCTGTGACGACCGCAAGGAAGGTGGCTCTGCGAGTCGTGGTGGCGTCACGGGGAACGCATACGCGGCGCCGTTATCATCAGGACTACGCCGCAAGGAAGGCGACGACGGCGGAGTAAAAAAAGACGTTTCCGGCGACGTGTCGTTGTTGGTGTTGCTCTCACTGGGATGCATGGCCGGCGAGTGCACGGGTGATCCGGGCTCTTTGAATGGAGAATGCGGCGTGGGGAAAAAGATCGAGAGGGGCAATGCGCGTCTGTTTGGGGTATTATTATTACTGCGTAGGTTCGGATCCATTCTCAGGCCAGAAACTGGCGGGAGGAGATCAGCCTGGAGAGCGAGCGCAGCACGTCCTGCGTGTGATACAAAAAACCGTGGGGTTCTTTTGTTTACAGAACGCCCTGTTTGCAGTGCTGACACTTGTAAGGGGTGTGTACTGGCGTCACGAGAAGTGGCTCTTGTACCTCTTCGCCAAACTAGGCACAGCCAATCAGAGGAAGAAGAGTTCCGGGACAAACCTTGCGTTCTAGCGGTCACTCCGAACATACGTTCATCAGGTTACACTTCACTCTGTTTCCACGGACTCCAAATACACAACAATGGTAGGCCTATTTCCTATTCAGTAATTTCGGTTCTTTATTACTCGGCATTTATCTTCCGTTGTCGAGATCTGTTGCTCCTACTGTGGCACTAGCGACTGCACCAGCTACGTTCTCAAAGACCTCGACCAAGAGACCTGCACCGAATTCAGCCAAAGCAGTGCTAATATTATGAATTTCAGGCCGTCGCAACACTGATCTACAACACTTTCATGAAGCGGAACGCGGTCTTCGTGGGAAGCATTTTCGCTGGCGCGTTCGCCTTTGAGATGTGAGTTCTTAATAGTGCTGCTTCTCGATCCAAGACATATAGGGCGACCCGGTGGACGTGACTGACGGTCATTTCGTTACAGTGTCTTCGATTCCGCCATTGACAAGTACTGGGACAAGATCAACACTGGCGTAAGTAGAATACTATATTTTATTTTATTTTGTTCATGGCTAACGTTGCTCTTGCGCGCTTCTCAGAAACAATGGAAGGATATCAAATACAAGTACGTCACCAAGGACGAGGACGACGAGTAAACTGGTTTTCCGACCGCCCGACAAAGTAAAACAATATAAAAAGACATACAGAGGTACATACCATGCGAGCGACTCTGCCATGTTACTCGGAACACCAATTCAGATAACGACATAGACGCGGAAATGGTTGGTGGAGTTGGTGGTGTGAGAGGAGCATGCGATGTCTCTTTGGTAAAGCATATGTGATATAATACATTCATCAATTCAATCATAGTTTTCAAGCAGTCCTCCATGAGTGCGACTTTGGCGGTTAAGACGGAAGTCGCGATTTTGTGCTTGTGCAGGATTTACATATTGTAGCTTGATTGAAACTTTAGCCAGCATAAAATACGGATTAAGTTATCCAAAGGTCTCACACAGAGCACTTATGTGAAGTTCACCACTTCTGATAGTTGCTGAGCATGATGGATTTGGATTTCCAGCATCCATGATGTTAGGGTTTATACTTGAACGGAGTTCTGAAACCACGTCAACCGCAAATCTCTCCTGTGACACTAATTCTCGGACAGGATGGGCAATGACAGTAAAAACAAAGTTAGTATTGCGTAAGTCACCCAATTATGCGTTACGGCTTCGATATTCTGAAATCTAATGAGGGTGAGAGGCAGATCGGTGTCGGAGCTGAAGAACGCGACGGATGATGAGATCGTGAAGGTGGGTATTCTGAACTGGCGAACTAGTCGTCCATTCGAGTCCGACTGACGATTCTGCGTGATTCAGATCTTTGAGAGGAAAGGATACGCCCAGGTATTTAGCCTCCTGGATGTCCGGCTGCTTCTTGGCTACCTCTCTATCATTGTTGCCGCCGCGGCAGGTCTGTATGACTTCTACCGTGGGTTTGAGGCGGCGAAGGCATACACTGCCATCGGCGTAACCGCGTACTTTACTCTTAATACCTTGATGTCACTGTGGATAGTCAAGGTTGAAAAGGGTGCGATATACCAAGGCGTAAAAGACGACGTGAAGGTAATTCATGACCTATATTGGGACAGTCTAGAACAGAGTTGCTCACAAAGCGCAGGTTACGATTTCCTCGTCCACGACGAAGTTTGTTCCAGTGTACAATGTCACCATCGACAGTAAAGCAGACGGGTTGCCGGCAACCGCAACTGCGAAGAAGTCATTCACGGAATTTTTTGATAGCAATGGCCATCTGGTCGTGGAGCCACTGGAGCTGTGGGTTGATGATCTGCTGGCGGGTGTGGTGCCCAAGAGCAGCAGGACAAAGAAGGACAAATAACGGCACGAGTGCTGGTTGTGTGTGTCCAATGCGTGTAATATATGTGATTTAACTTATAATGGTATGAACAATATCAAGTAAAACAAAGAAAGTGAGGGTGGTATCGACGGGAAAAGGTATCATTATAAGAATCTAGGGAGCGGAGAGCATCTTTGAACGATACTGGCATTAGTATGCGCATTTTGTTTTCTGTTTCCATATGTTTTGTGTAGCATGCTGTGTAATAAAATATTTTTCCATTTTGGGATGTTGAGATGCCTAGTCATATCAAATTTAGAACTACTGTTTTAGTCGATATGCCGTCAATTTGAGTGACTAATCGCACTTTGGGATGAACAGGGCCTAGGACAAGTCTAGGCAAGGGAGCCAAGACGGGAAACTTCCAGATTGGGCAGCTCCGTGGAGATAAGCCTCGTTCGGCACGTGCTCCGAGAAGTTATCAGATGCCGAGCCACAGTCTGGCGGCCAATCAGGGGCGGTCCAATCGCGGCCCAGCCATTGGCAGTTAATAATCCGGGCCGCAGCCAATCAGCGGCCGCCGAATTGTCATCCGCCGCTGTTTCGTGATCACGAATCACGTGGAGCGGCTCATGGCGCTCGCCATCTCGAACTCGCACCTCTCGTCGTGCCAGCTTTAGTCTTGTCTCCCCGTCCTTCTTCCCGTTTCTCGAGCGGACCCATGCCTCTGCAGTGATGCCTGGAACACTCGGCTCGTTCCTGCGTCCGATCCCGCATCACGCTCCTCGTCCCGCGCCGTCCTCGCCGTCCGCACCGTCGTCCTCCGTCGCCAGTCCGTCCCCGTCGTCGTCCTCATCCCTTCTCTCGCCATTGCTCGCTGCCGTCTTCGTCGCTGCGGCGTCCACCTCCGCGTCGGCCGACAAGCACCGGTTGCCGTCTTCTGGACTGGCGTTAACACACACTGCATCCTCCTGGCCAGCTTCAGAATCAGTGAGGGACGCGGAGTCCAACGGCGACAGAAGAGCTGACAACGCTCAAGCAATGGAGATCCACCGTCACGACCATCCCCCTCCGTCGGCGTCCGGTTCTGCGATTTCGTCCGCGTCAGAGTCGCCTGTCTTGCATCCACTTTCCGGTTCTCGACTGCAGCCAAGTCCACAGCAGCAACAGCAACAGCAAGTTCACCAACAGCAGCAGCAACAACAACAGCAGCAACAGCAGCAACAGTCACAATCCGACTCCATCGGCCAAGTTTGCAGCAACTGCGGCACGACACGCACGCCTTTGTGGCGTCGTGCACCGGACGGCACAACAATCTGCAACGCCTGCGGTCTATATCTGAAGGCGCGCAACACAGCACGCCCGGTAAATCTCAAACGTCCTCCACAAGCAACCGCGGTCTCGGTGGCGCGCGGTGCTGCGTCGCTTTCGCCCGCGGACGTCGAGGCCGCCCTGAACCTTTTCGTTGCCGCTGATCAGAGTGCTCCTGGAACGTGTCTAGGCGACGGGCACTGCAACGGTACAGGTGGCTCGCGCGCCTGCAGTGGATGCCCGGCATATAACAATCGTGTCGCGAAGGCGGCCCAGATGGCCACCACACTGCAGCAGCGGAAATATCAGCAGCAGTTACGACAACTGCAACCGCGTGCTGGTTCGCCTCAAGGTGACGATCGCGAGTCTCTCTATGACACCGTCGATGAGGTGTCTGGTCCGCCACCTGCGTCATCTGTCTCGACAGACCAGCGACCATTCTCATCTCAACAGGGCGCCATTGTCGATCACCTTATTGTCGCATGCCAGAACTGCAGTACGACAATCACTCCTCTCTGGCGCCGTGATGCCGTTGGCCACACAATATGCAACGCCTGTGGTGAGTAGTAGATGTAGTCACGTGCGACATTGGGTTAGGTAAACTGACAAGACGGTCTAGGCCTCTACTACAAGCTGCATGGCGTGCACCGTCCAGTTGCAATGAAGAAGTCCGTTATCAAGCGCCGAAAACGAGTCGCGCCGCCTGTGACTCCGAACGCGTTGCCCACGGTTCAATATCCGGGCACCGAGAACAGCCAGCAGCAGCAATCGCAGTACCTCGGCGAGTCGGGCGAGTCTGACGACGAGCAGAGACCGCAACAACAACAACAACAGCGCCAAGCAGTTCATTCGTCTTCTTCGCTTGACGAAGTACGCCTCCCGCAAATACGTTTGCAGCCAATAGTCGCCCGCGAACAAGCATCTCCGCCTCGCGACTCACATCATCATCAGCCTCACCTCCCCCATCACCACCACCACCTCGAGGAGCTTCCTCATCTCGATTCCCTAACCGGAGAGCCCTCAAGACGCCCAATTGAAGTTCCAAGGTGGAATTCAGATTCGCAGTTGCGGCTACAGGAGCATCAGGCACCACCGCCGCCAATTGACTTCACTGGCGCCTTCCAGTCGCAGAGCGCGATCCACCACCGGTTGTCACCAATGGGCAGCACACCGCCGCCGCCGCCATCTTCAGCTTCGGGGCAGCAGACCGAAGTGGACAACCAGACGCGTTTACCGCCGTTGAAGTTCCTGCAGCAACAGGCATCGCCTGAGGAAGCTATGTCGTCGCAGGCACCTTCGGGACGGAAGCGCAAGGGATCGGGTGACGACGACAGGACACCCGCCGCCACCGGTCCTGCTACAGCAGTTCCTCTTCGAGTGAAGAACACAATTAGCTCGATTTTAAATCCCAGCTCATCCACGATGGAATCATTGCCATCGCGCAGCCCAAGTTTGTCTCCACCGCCGCCGTCTTCGTCGGCTGCGCTTGGACAGACGACCCCGTCCTCTTCAACTTTGCTACCGGCCCTGTCAGTCACTCCGGCGACACGACCTGCGGCTGCGTCTCCAATTCTTACTGCGCTCTCGGACGAGATACGGTCCGACCCTGAACGGTTACGGGAATTTCTGCGTGCCAAGAGACAAAAGCTTGAAGACGACCTCGCCGCACAGCGCAGAGCGGTTGCGGAAAGCGAGGGCCTGCTGGCCATGTACGAGCGCGAGTTGTCCGATATGAAATGACCACAAAAAATCGAGATGAAATCTGAAATGCTTACGATAAAGACTACGTTACATTCAATGTTGTACATATAGACAAGCCGTCAGTGATCGTCATTACTCGTCATGGGTATTCTTTGATTCTCTCTATATATAGTTTAATTTGGATATTTGGAGTACGTGTTGATTCATAGGAATGGAAAATTTGTTTA
This sequence comes from Lipomyces sp. NRRL Y-27488, assembly GCA_030556275.1. Taxonomy (NCBI): domain Eukaryota; kingdom Fungi; phylum Ascomycota; class Lipomycetes; order Lipomycetales; family Lipomycetaceae; genus Lipomyces; species Lipomyces sp. NRRL Y-27488. Next base: position 41,110 of record JAKTPS010000068.1, read on the forward strand.
ATCTGCTTTAGTTTGTTTTGGAGCGCGTTTGTTTTATTGCTGGTCCAGCTTGTAGTATATTTTCATTATATTTCTTCATTCGAGTATAGACTAGAGAAGACTTAGATGTTTGTGCATTCGGACGAACAGTGGACAATTACTTTGCTGGTTCATTTGTGACCTGTCCCTCATATGCCAAGGTAGTTTGCCGTGGAAAACCTGCTTTTCCAGTGGTGCTCGGTTGGTTGATCTTTGCTCTATCTAAAATAGTGACGAAAACAGAACATAAATAGTGTGTAAGGGCAAACTAAAAGTGCAAGTTGAATTGTCAATTTATGATACGTCAGACAGCCATTCCACGAAACAGGTATAAATACAAAACCGATACATATAGACACACAATTTGCTTCTATTACCGCAAAAAAAAACTCCAAATCTCTTTATATTCCTACCAAGTAAAGCAAAACAATTTATAAAACACATTCAAACCCACATGTACGCCTAGCTCAAGGAAATATATAATTTTGGAAAACAGACTGGCAAATGGATACAATTAATTCCATTGGCCAGCATATGCATAATGCTGCTGCTGTTGTTCCGGCTGAGGCACCGTCTGGTGAATAGAAACAGCAGCAGTAGCGACAGATGCAGGAGAGGTAATAACTACGCCGGCGGCATATGGGTCCAGATCAGATGCGTAGATATTTTGCGGCGGATGGGCAGTGTCCACTTCCTGCTTGCACTGCAAGGGACCTGCAAGAACGGGTGATTCCCTAGCCATCAGAGAAGTCGAGGATGTCAACGGTACAGTCGATACGAGATGGGCGACTCGCCGCGGCTGTTGCAGCAGCTGATGTGGTTGCGCTTGCTGTGGCAGTGCTTGCTCTCCATCAACGAGGTAGACCGAATATTTGTCCGATTGGCTTGCTGACATCGAAAGCATCGATATCTCTGAATTATAGCTTCGCATTGGGGTAGAGGATGAAGGAAGTCGGTACATATACTCGCGTTGTTGGGTAAGTGGATCCGGTTCTGGAGAAAGTGTTGTCGTCTGTTGCTGTTGAGGTGCCATAGGCGCTCTCATGAAGGGGCCACTAAATTGTGCAGCAGCAACAGTACTTGCACCTGGAAGAATTGCGGCCTCCTCGGACGTCGACGATGCGTGCGGTTGTGGTATGGAGGAATCTCGATAAAACTGCTGTGAGGACTGAGGAGTGGCTACATCAGCTGTGCCAGATGATGAGGTCGAGCGGCGGATGGATTGTGCCTCGGGTTCTGCAGCATCCTGAGCCTCACTGTCATCCGCAATGGTCTGTGGCCTTCCTCCCGAGCACTCTTGTTCGTCTTCGCTAAATTTCCGCTTTTTCGACGAGCCCGCGACATGTAGTGAACTCACGACACTCGGCGCGCCGGTCGCATATTTTGGCTGCTTCTCAGGCGGAATAGTCCAAATCACAACCCGCTGATCCTCATGCCGCTCCTCCATTTCAGCAACATAGTAAATTTCCTCCAATACCTCCATTTTATCGGGCGGGATATGCGCTGCACTCTCTATAGTCGCCGCCCGCAGTTGCCGTATCTCCGCATGCCGGCACCTCAGCATTGACAGGAGCAGCAGAAGTCTCTCGGGCTTCATGAGATGATCTGGCTCCTTATGTCGTGCCTGCGACGGCCACCACGGTGGCTTGTACTCGTCGCCTTTGTTGTATGGATGGTTCGACTGCTTCTTGGGCTCAATGACCTTGATCCATGCCTTTGCAACAACCTTGCAAACCAACTGCTGCAGCTCCCGAAACTTGGCCTCTAAAAACAAAGTCACAGCCGCGTGGTCGTTCGAGATGAGCAGTGCGTATTCTGTACGCGCAGGCACTGCTTTGGACAAAGTCGAAGGTCCTGTGGTGCCACTTGTAGGAGCCACCGGTGGCGGTAGTGGCATCGCCGAAGGGAAAATAGCTGCATTCGCCGGTAGCGGGTCGCCGGGGAGTAGATGTATAGGTGCCGGCCGTTGACGCTGTGCGGTCGACAGAAACGAGGCCTGAGAACCATGCGATGCGCTCGATACGACCAAGGACGTAACGGCGGACGATGCCGACTTCAACGAACTGATCGAGGTAGAAGAAACATTCGACCCGGATGACGACGACGACGAGACGGTGGGTGCGAGTGCGACCGAGGACTCAGCTGTAGCGGAACCCGGATGGGCAATTGACGTTGGGATTGAACCAGCACTGGCGGCGGGCGAGCCTGCAGAGATAGGGGCGTCTTCATAAATCGCATTGCATTCGGCACCCGAAAGGAAGATTGCCGTTGGAACCCCGTTCCTGATCGCGTCAAGCCACTTCGTCGATGCGGTCGCAACTTCCTCTGCTGTCGCCGCCTTCGCTGCCGCGGCAGCAGCGGCAGCCGCAGCGGAAATCACTCTGTGCCTGCAGTCCGGCATGGCCGGCGAAGATGTCGCCCTGGGCCCCTCCGACACCTCGGAGATCGCCAGAACAGGAGCAGGCTCGCCCGGCTGTACGAGAAGCAACATGAACTGCACGCCGGCGACGCGGTCGAGGTAGGCAAGACTGCGCGCGACATCGGCCAGGCGGTCGGTGAGCTCGGCGGGTTCGTCTGCCATTCCGGACGGGAGGTGAAGAAAGCGAACAAATACAAAGGCGAGGAACACAAGGAGGTTACAGAAAACGATCCCCGGTAGGGGATGCCCGAGGGTTGTTAGAAGGGGCGTAATTACTGCTCGAACAGGGGTCCGGAGGTCCAACAGTTGGGTCGATCGCCAAAAGAGGAAGGATGACGACCTGACATGCTATTTACAGTAAGTGCTAATAATACATTTACGCTGCATTGACGAAATAATATCCTGTATTCATTGTCTATATCCTATGCCGACAATACAATCGTTGCCTGGCGTCAAAAAGAAAAAATGAAAAAAAATGAAAACGGAAAACAGTACAAAATACTGAATTCAATTTTTTGATATGCCCTATAACGCCTTCGCTGGCAGATACGAAAACCCCCGAAACTGCTCCTGGTCCGCCTTCGTCAACACCGTCGTCACCGGCGTCAGCACTGGTACCTCCGCCGTAAACTCCGAATCGAAATTGCGTGTGTCGGCGGGCGAGTCCACCACAGGAACAAACGGCGGCTTCACGCGTTTGTTGTAGATGTCGTCCCACACGATGTTGTCAAAGTACGGGTGCCGCATTACTTCGTCCGCATCTGTTGGACCCGATCCAAGTCGCTGTTCAGGGTCCCGCGTCATCAGTCGCTGCAATATCGACACAGTGTTACGGTCCATGTCAATGCGATATAGAGGCTCGTCTCGCAAAATAGCGGCAAAAATCTCTTGATCATCGTCGCCCCTAAAAGGCGACTGCCCCAATATCATCTGATAAACGAGGACGCCAAAGGCCCACCAGTCCACGGCTCGTCCATACTTCTGGTCCTGAATGATTTCCGGAGCCATTAACTCAGGCGTCCCGCAGAATGTCCCTGTCGTGTTTCCATGAAACATGCCTTCCTTACAAAGGCCAAAATCGGCAATCTTGATATGACCATCCAGTGTCAGCAAAATGTTGTCCAGCTTCAAGTCCCGATACACGACACCCTCTGCGTGAAAGTACTTCAAGGCAAGGCACACTTCAGCGGCATAAAATTGCGCCTGGCGAGGGGTGAACAGGTCCTTCTGAATGTGCCACATCAAGTCACCGCCGCTGATGTAGTCCTCAACGAAGTACACCCGCGTCTCTGTCTGGAAGCAAGAATGGAGATTGAGCAAAAACGGATGGCGCTCCTTATTCGCAATCAGAAAAACTCGCTTCTCTGACCGAAGACTGTCAACACCGTCGTTTTCCAATATATACTCCTTCTTCAACACCTTTATCGCATAGAGCTTTTTGCTCGTCTTGGCCTCCGCAAGCATTACCTTGCCGAAATTGCCCTTGCCAAGCACTGCTAGGAAGTTAAAGTCGTCCAGCCCAATCTTCCGTCTATGTTCCGCCGTCTTGTGCGAGACTCTCATTTCCGGCGGAACCGACTGCATGTAACTGTTGCGGACTGCTGCCTGCTGCTGTGAAGCGGCCTGTGGTGGCCCTCCACTTGACGTCTTCTGCGGAGAGATCGGATATTGTTGCTGCTGTTGAGAAACCGCTACCTGGTACTGCGGCTGCTGTTGTTGCACCGGTGGCTGGTACGGCTGATGCTTTTGCTGCTGCTGCACCTGCTGTTGCTGCACCTGCTGTTGCTGTTGCTGTTGCTGTTGCTGCCACCAGTCAGAATTTGGCGCCACTGACTCTGCGCTAAATCTTCGAACGTCCGACGGAGGAACTCGCTTCCCATAATTGTTCTGCGTCATCTTAGTCTTGATCGCGGCCTCTGCAGCTAGTTTCGCCGGCGACTCTGGCTCTATCTTGAATGTCGGAAGTACTCCATGCTCCGGCGTTGTAGTGCCATATGGCGAAACTGGCTGGTAATACGACGACGATGAAGACGGAACGCTTGGAATTGACCCTGTAGAGTCTGCCAATCCACCTGTTCTTCGCGCTAGCGCTCGCATGTCCGATGGGCTTGTTGCAGGTGGATGTCCGCTTGCTTTCGTCTCCCGCATAACGTTAATGATCTTGCTCGCAGTTTCCATCGACATACCACAGAAGTCAGGTACAAGATGCACGCAATCGGTATGACAGGTGAGTCCGCATTCTTTGCATTTTCGTGCACTCTTCTTGCCCAGGGGGAGCATGTAACCACAATGGCAACACCAATTCGCACTGATATTTGAAAATGCCTCAAAGCGATGAGGAATGCGATGCTTGATCATCTCTTCGTCGTCTGTGTCCGAGCTCGACTTGGATATGCACCGAGTAACAACTTTTTGATAGCATTTTTTGTGGCACGTGTACTTGCAGTCCTCGCACTGATATCCACTCGAGTATTTCAGAAACTCTCCGCAAAACGCGCAACGCATGACGTTGTAAAATTGTTGAGGTACAAACCTGTGGCCCATAACCTCGTCCACTTCTTCCTTGCGTTGTCGAATCGCACCTTGTCGTCCAAGTCTGCGAACATCGAGCGGTCGCTTCTTGACGTTGTGCTTGATAAACGACACGGAAAGATGCACCATTCCTGCCGGCTCGATCACAAACCAGTCGTCAATTTCCAGATCTGGTGGCATTGTGCTTACAGCAGCACTACCTGCCGGGGCATTACTCAGCGTTGCAGGAGAGTTTGTCTGTTGCGTTGTACTTGTTCCTCCACTTCCAGCAACAATAGTGCCATTCATTTTGTCTGCGGCGACCCAGCCATTCGTATCAGTCCCAGCACGCATATGTCTAATCTCTTCCGCGATGTCAGATAATCTGAGCCACATGATTCCAATTGGTATGTCGTTTTCGCCAGATTTATCGTAGATCGTGATCTCGGTCTCGTTTGCTTTGTCAACCTCGATGTCGAAGGTTTCGTTCCACCTGTCCAAGCGGGACGGTCGCGTCTTCGCCTTCACCGTATCCTCAACTTTTATCCGCACGCTCGTTTCCGGCGCACGGTTTCGTTGGGTCGCAGCGTGATCGACATTCTTGATCTCTAAGACCGTTATCTTAAGCAAACCGCTCATTGGTTGCCGAATATTCGGGCTATTCAGAGAGAGCGTGTCGTCAAAATCATCGTCAACAGCTATGTGCATGTCCTGGTAGCGTTTCTTGGCCATTCGAAGTAGATGTACTTTCTGTTTACTCTCAGTTTGTTGTCGCTCAGCCTCTTGCCGGTTGCGCCGGTCGCCGCTGTCAACATTATATAGATTGACAAGCTTCTTTATGCCTTGTTGATACTGCTCCTCCACTTCAAGTTTGAAAGCGAGTTGCTGTAGCATAAGCTGAATGCGCGGACCGAGGTATGGCGAGTTATATTTTATCAGATCTGAAGCCGCGTCAGCTGGTTGACTTTCAAACACATCTGGTCAAGGCACTTAAATGCTTACCTAATTCCGTAAAGTTCACTCTCTTTCGGGCCTGGTTGGAAGACGCAGCAGGCAATTGCGGGTCGGTTGCAGCACCGGGAGCGTATTGGTTGGACGGCGAACTGCAGCAACAGAGATTAGTTTCTGATGAACCTAAGACGAGAAAAACAACGCACCTGCTGGTATCCGGCTGTTGCTGCTTGGAGCTTTGCTTGATCTCAAGTTCCTGCAGTTTCTTTTCGAGATAGTCGATGTTCTTCTGTGACTCGACGATGTTCGCAGCGCAGCGTCGGCGCACATCAGCGTTGGAGGTGCTCTGTTGAACAGCCTTCGCTCCTTGGATAAGTGAGCGTTCACGCATTATCATGCGCGAGATGTTCTCGACGGTATTGTTGGCGGATCCGCCGCCGACGGCTGCTGCTGTACCGGACATAGCTGCGGATAGAAGGAGAGCACTACTATGCCTAGTAAGGGGGGTAGGTGAGGAGGTGGGAAGGGGGAGAAACGTCTGAAGAGGCGGATGCGCTGTTGCGAGATTCGGCCTTGCCTTCGGAAAATATATCTGAAGCAACAGTCAAGATCAGATTTGAGATCAAGACAACTGACCAGGACAGAGATATTTGGGCTTGTTTACAGAAAATTCCACGAAGAAACGCCGTAGACGCGCGGGTCACGATTTCAGGAGGAAAATGTAAGCTGACCCACTGGTTTAGGGTTGACAGCCACTATGTATATTAAGCGTCTGTTTACATTTGATCACGGTGCATCATGCTTTAGATGTATCTTGAAATATTTTAGCTATATCTGCCCATACAAATAGCCCTCTCTTAGTCCATCGTCTTTCCTGCCCTCTACACTAGTCAGAATTTCATATACCTCCTGCGGAGGGTTCAGTCCCAACTTCTCTGCCCTCCTCCATCTATCTAACCGCGTCATACCGGCAGTGGGCCCGTAGACAGACGTCAAATCAAAATTCTTCAATACTTGAACTACGACTGGTGTGTCCTTCTGGTGAACTAGATAATGCAGTGATGGTTAGCGGAAGTCTTAAAAAACAATAATGCCATGAGCATTGCATTACTTACTCGGATCGGATATGCTATCCGAGAGCATGCGGTCAAGATATGCAGAGTATCGCGGACTCTTGAAATCAAGATGATTGCGCCTTGCTTCGCTGTCTTCCGTAGAAGCAACTTCAGCTGTCGTTCCAGCGCTCTCACGTCGTAATTTCTGCTGCAGTATATGTGCCTCTTGAGAAGGTGTCTCGTCCACCACCGAACTAAGCATATCCACGTGGTTTACGTCCACGTGGTTTACGTCCACGCGGTCTGGCTCTTTCACAGTGTGCTCATCCTGCTGCGCTGGCCCATTGAGATGCTTAATATCCTGAGTTTCTGTCTTCTTACTGGCAGGCTCATCACCGCGGTGCGATTTCTTCGAATGACGGAATCTGTCCGTTAGCCGCGCTTGCTTTGAGGAAATTGTCGCCGCCGGGGACTGGCTCGATCTCTTCGGTGGTGCCATGCTTGCATGGGCGTGTATCGTGCGTATTTGTCGGCGGGAAGTGTGATCTGCACAACAACGAGGTTCATTACACACACGCTCAACAGTCTAACCGTAAACAGTAGTGAATCAACTCAGGGATAAAGCCCTTGCCCTACTCCCGTGACTCTCGACGCCACTTCGGCATGATGGCCGCCTTTCTCTCCCCCTCTGAATTGTAAATTCCTCAAGAGTAATAGATTTGAGCAGCTTTTTAGTCTGCTTAATGCAATCGAGATGCTTGCCATTACAGAAATAATCAAGATAGTTAATAGTTTAAATAAGGCATCGTAGTATGACATAAGTTGAATTTCGCTCGTTGGGAGTTCGCTTGGGAGCAAAAAAATGGCCTCAACAGCAAAACTCCGTTCTCCATTCCGAGTTTTGTTCATATGTGCACCCGATTCAGATTTTGGTCTATCGTGGCTTCGTTGCGCTTGCTGCATCCAGATCATTTCAGTATACGATTCAGTACCTGTTATTCCGATTACTTCAGCAACAGAAGTCTGTCGTTCAGTCCAACTTAATCTTTCGCATTTGCAATCAACGTCTTCCGGGCAACACTCTCTGTATCTGTTACATCTAAGTCTCGCCTCTCCGTGCACCGGACACAATGGGTGTTAAAGCAAACGTCACTATCGTCGTTCTGACAGTGTATTCCCTGTATTATGGCTACATTAATACTGCCCGAATCCACGCCATCAGACGACGACGAATCAGGGCCAAGAAGGCCCGAGAAAGTGGAGAAGTTGAAGCGTACGTGCTCTTTTTATGCACTGTCACTTCAACTACTATTCGCAGCAATTATTTACACTCATATCTAGGAAAAATCTTGCATCACCCGAAGAGCAATATGCGATTTTGGTGGTGGGTGGTCGCTTCATGAATCCCTTTCCCGAGTATCGGGAGCAAAGCATTGTCGAGTTCATCTTCTGGAAACTTGTCGAGGTAATCCGTTGGAGTCCACGCGGTGGTATTCCGCGCAACCGCGCACTTCTCAAAGACATGATCCCGATTTACAGGCCTGACTTTGAAGTCCTTTTCGACCTTACCGAGAGCTCATCCGCCACTACCACTGAAACGGAAGGGATCACGTCCGGCAATGCGTCTCCTACTGGTCTGACGAGTTCTATAACGTCTGCAATATATTACTCTTCTGACACAGGATCATCTACCAACATCCCACTCGATGGTAGCCCGGCGCTTACAGAGTCGTGGACTGCAGTCAGTCCCAGACACATTTCGAGCATTAGTCCACTCGCACGCGATGTGCATGCGGCGGCGTTAGCTTCGTCCGATATCAGTACCGAGCCATCCACAAGCGAACCGACAAGCAGCGCCCCGCATTCTCCTTCGGCCGCCGGAGATATACGAGCTCATGATTTCCCGCTCACGCTCCCGCCAAAGGACGAACGACTAACGGTTACTTGGATAGGCCAAAGTTGTATGTTTGTCCAATGTCGTGGGATGAACTTTCTTACCGACCCGCTTTTTGGAAATTTCCTTATGCACGCGCACTTGGGTCCCTCCCGTCTTGCGGCCGTGCCTTGTCAACTGGAAAATCTTCCACCGATAGACTTTGTTCTCGTGTCACACAACCACCCCGATCATTTTGAGGATGAGACAATCAAGAAAATAGGAAACTCTGCGATGTGGATTGTGCCTCTTGGGTTCCGTCGATTTTTGGCTCGGAGAGGAATTTATCGGGTCGCGGAGATGAAGTGGTGGGATAAGATCAAGCTCCCGGGAAGAGAAAACGACGGTTGGGAAATTGCCTGTACCCCTTCGATGGTGAGTTATTCATGCGCCGTATTTCATTATGATATCAAGGACGCTTGCTGATTTTTTGCTCTTAGCATTGGTCTGGTCGTCACTTCTTTGACGCTAATGCCTCGCTTTGGTGCTCCTTTTTGATACTGCATCACTCCCGACCGGTTGTGTTCCATGCAGGCGACACAGGCTATTCAGCAGAACTCTTCACCTCGATTGCTCAGGTCTATGGCCCCGGTTGTGAACTTGCCCTCATCCCATGTGGTGCATATGAGCCACGATTCCATCTCCGGCCGATCCACGTGAACCCCGAGGAAGCAATCCAAATAATGGTCGACCTCGGCGCGCGGCGTCTTGTCGGCGTGCACTGGGGCACGTTTGTTCTCTCCGACGAGCATTTCCTTGAACCCAAACGTCGACTGCAAGACGAGGCCATAAGCGTCGGGCTTGCGGACGCCGTATGGGGAGCCGAGTTTGGAAGAACCGTGATTGTGCCTTATCGCGTGGCTGACGAGCCTGGGAGTGGCTCTGACGACGACTCGGCGTTCCGTTTACCAGCCGGAGCGGAAATCGCGAGTGTCGGACCCGTCAGAGGCATTGAAGGACGAGACACCTTAATTTGGTAACAAGGGGAGAGTATTTGTGGGAACTTTTTCTTTCAGAAAACTGCAAAATATGATCTCTCACTTTTGTACATACATACGCACAACATCATTGGCCAAGTAGGGCATCTTATCGCTAATCAGTGTCTGGTGGGACAGTAAACGCGAGGGAGTTTTAGTCTTTTTAGTTTGAGAAATCTTCAAATTTATCACTTTGTCTTTGCTGTTGCTCGTTGGCATCGGTTGTGTGTATGCGATGCGATTGCGTTTGTTTTTGAATAGGAAGACAAGAAACCAAAGTCAAATTTCAATCATATATTAACATACTAGATTGCCCCAATTGTATAAGCAAAAATCTGTACTAAATTCCAACTCAAACGCCGTCTCTAATCTCCAAGATTACCAGAACTAAAAAAAACTAGTTACATACTACTAAAAAACCATTGGTGTTCTGTCTCTGTCAAACAGCACACGTAGAACCTTCATCAAGGCAAGCACTTGTCAATGATCTCCGTAGAGTTGTGGAAGCACTTCGCGGTGCCATGGAATGATCGGAATCGGAAATTCCTGGTCTGGGGTGCAAGCTCCAATTAGTGACAGCATAGAGCACATCGTCGTCGTCATCAGTCTTCTCATCCGTATCGCCCAGATCGTCGCTGCCACCACTGTCGCCGCCGTCATCAGCGGCAGATTGCAGGGCGTCGTCCCTCGTTATAATATTGAGAATCTCATATGCGATCTTGTCCAGAGTGATCTCGACCGGCAGTCTCACTTTCACGGAGTCCGCGCCTGCCATGTGCACCGTGACTTCAGCCTCATAGTGCCGGGCGACCAAACAGGACGAAAAATTTGGCACGAGATGGCGGTTCGCCGGTAGTTGCAGGGGAATGTTTGCATTCATACTGAAAAGATGATCTCCAGACGAACTACCGCTTGATTGTTCTTTCGTCCACTGTGAAATATCTCCAAAGGAGTAGTTCGCGATTTTGTAAGAGTCAGTGTATAATCCCATAGCGGGTTCACTAAAGCGTGACTCTGGTGTGGGCAAGTGCCTCATCGGTGCCACGGAGAAATATGTGTTCACGCGTAGTTTCACAGAAACGGATTCCACCTTCGGAGGTTCGACAACTGACAAACGATCTTTCCCGCTAGAGTACGACAGTGCTACTAGCAGTGGCACTGACTCGTTGTTGCGTCTGTAAATGAAGGGTCGAAGTATTGATGCTTCAAGCGAAATTGTTCCGATGGTCGACCTATTAAATCGGAGCAGTGAACCCTTCCGTAACTCCTTTGTACGTCGGTAAAATCCAGTATATCCACCATCAGCCAAACGCAGCTCCTGCTTGGGAAAATTAACATGCGGAACAACTGCCGCGTCTGGTTTATAGGCCGCAGCGATTGCGATGGGAGTCGCGTTTTGCACCATCACCTTCCGTCTCGGCCGCTTCAATTCTTCGCCTGGCTCAACAGCCGGCCTACTCACGACCTTCGCGACAATTTCGTACTTCACGCGGGCCATGTCCGGAGCACAGTCGTGGACGCCATCAACTGAAGACGGCAGACGCCGATGAAACGGTACGTTTCCACATTGACTCTCTAGCAGGTACTCGGGCACGACGAATGAAAACTTGAAGCTGTAGGTCTCGCCCGCAGTAAAAACTCGTGGAATGGGGTATTCTGACTCCGGGATTTGGCACGCCATTTTGAGGAACTATACTTTCAGTTTAGTATTTGTCATCTTCCCACAAGTAATCGAAATTCACTCACAATTCGTTCGCTTGTCACTCGATTCGCCGAGTTGTTACTAGGGATCCAAGTTCTCTCGGACCCCTCCAACAGAATCACAATTTCATTGAATTCAGATCCTGCAATGGAACATTGCGCTGGAACTTCGATCATCACTATTCCCGAGAGACTGTCTCCCGGTACATAGTAATCCTTTCGATTCTCAATGATGACATGAACAAGATCTGCTGGTATGGAGTTCTTGTACAGTCGCGCAAGGACGGACGATGCAGACGATGTAGACGATGCAGACAACGCAGACGATGAATAAGACGAGACTGTTGACGTGCGCCTGGAGGACTCGAGTGAAGACGTAGAGGCATCGCTCGACATCGCGCCAGATGGTCGTCGATCTCTCACCCCAGATGTGAAACCGCCGCCAACAAAGGATGGAAATTGCATGTAGTTTGTGTTGGATATGATCTATGCAGCACGCAATATATGTTCTGACGTCCTAGTATAAGAGCTGATTGTAAATGTAGTAAGCACGGGCAATTGACAGGGTATTTATATGGTATAGATCAGAAGGTGAGTAACACGGCTGCCATATGGGAATCCACCCAATTCTATCCTCGAAGTATTATTCACATTTCCATATTCGTCTAGCGGCGCTCGTGCACGCCGGGGCAATGCACAAAGCGCCCAGCAACCACCGCGGACAAATCCCTATGACGATATCTCCCACGCAATTGGACTTAAATCATTGTCTGCAAATAGCATCATTACGGTACAATGTCCTACCACCGAAAATTGCTCTAGAAAATTCGATCGGAAAGACATTGCCGTGCAGAGAAAAAATGTGGCCTCAGCTGAGAAAGTAAGAGCAAAGGTGGTTTTGTTCAGGAGAGTGGCCTGTGCTTGACTGGCTGGTTATGGAGAGATACATACGTCATTCAATTTTGCCCATGTCGCGTTAGCAACCAGCTTGCATATGGTAATATCGTCAGAAGCAATAGAACAGTATATTCACTAAAGAATTTATTTATAATTGTCAATTGTCAATATAATAGAAACACTGTCGTAATGTCGAAGACAAGCCGGCTTTCTTGAACTGGGAAAGCAAGAATCGAACTGTCGAGCCGCATGGTTCCCCCACCGTGGTTCTTCTTCGATGACTCTCAATCCCGCACGGATTTTTCTCTCAGTATCCGGTATGCCTACCAGTGCCGATTAGAACGAGATTTTTCAAATGTATTTCCCGGAATGGAACATAATTGTAAATACTTCCAAATTGAATAGACTAAAATCACTGGACCGTGCTTTGACTACATCGGAGCCCTTGGACAGATCATGTAGCTATGACATAACTAAAAATTCACACAGTCATGAAGAGACAGGAAGTTCCACATCAGATACCGTCTTATTTACAACGGCGACGTCAGCCTCAACGAAGTTTAAGTCCCTTTCGCAACAACACCCAGATGTGACGTGGCAACACACTGCGTCGTCGACAATTGCTTTGAGCAAAAAAAGCTCGGCTGACAAATACCCAGTTGATTGCCACCGTTTAAGTTAAAGTATTTCACGGAATTTGATTTGACCTCGATTCCGTCATAGTCCGGCGACTTTTGTTTGCCAATATGCTGCCTTTGGTAGAAAAAAAGAACTCCCCGAATCGCATAAATACCATCCAAATGAACATATTTGTCTCCACGTCGCCGACTCATAACACACTACAGTCCTCACTAATCGGTCTTGACAGACGTATAAATCTTCCTGACGAACAGTGCTGCCGCAAGAAAACTCACAGTACCTGTGCAAAGGCCGTATAGTAAACATCCTATCAGCGAGTAGGAAAAGAACAACAGGCCCGAGATGAATCCGGACATCGATAGCTTTGCAAAGTAGTACCAGATCGAGTAAGCAAATATCCAAAACGCAGATCCAGTGCCAACAAAGAACGAGCGCCACCACCAATTATAATTTTCTGCGCACAATAAGAAATATGTTGTTACGATGGAGATTTCAATGACCGTGAACAATAGCACGCAAAAGGTGAGACCGAGAAAGCCGTACATATAGTAGTATCCAGTCTTGTCCTGCCACACCGACTTCAAAATGAACAGAAGCTCAATCAAGATCACAGCAAACGGAATCAGTCCGCCAATCAAAATAGAAAACCACAACTTCAAGTACCACGGCTGCACTGGGATTTGACGCGGAATCTGCTTCGGTCGCACCGGCATCTGCAAAGTGGGCTTCTTGAAGCCGATCCACCCACCTAGAACTACCAGGGGAATGAGGATGACAAGCCATAGCACAACAAGCGCAACCATAGTACCGAATGGAAGTGCGGTAGATGATCTCTGTGACCAGGAAAAGAAGTTAAGAAAGAATATTGAACCAATCAGAATACCCGGGACAAATACGGAGGTCTAGACAGGTTAACTTAAGGGAACAAAACGAAGAAAAGAGGTGCAGGAAAGAGACACACCCTTAATGAGTTCTTCAACCATTTCTCGCCCTTGAAGGATTTATAGAGCCTCGAGCTGACATAACCGGAAAACACTCTGATAAAACATGTTAGATTAATCGCTGGATCGTATCTCTATGCGGAAAATCCGTAAACTCAAGAAAATGATGCAGAAGTCAAAATGGCATACCCGGCAAAGACAAACAAAATGATCGCAAAACTCATAAATCCTCCGCGGTAGCTAGGATTGAGAAAGCCCAGTGCAGCAAAAACTATACAAACACAATTAGAGATTCTATTGTGGCTATGACAATTCGCAAGTCAAAAGATCTTACCCAAAACCGCAAACGACATTACAGCGAGTTGCACGCCTGAACCGATCAATGAAGCCAAAATTCCCTTATGAACCGGCGGTCTGAATACATCGCCATGTACAAGCTTCCAACCCGTTATATCCTCGGGAAGATCCTTGTCGTCCTCGCCATGGCCAAGCTGGTTATATGATTCGATATCTCTGTACAGGGTTCGCACCATAATGATAGCGACCACGACAGTCAAAAAGCCAGCAATAACGAGGGAATTAATAATTGCCAGCCAATGAATATTTTTTGCATACGAGTTATTCAGGAAATATAAATCCCATCGACGAGAGTACTCGATGTCCAGGTCTTCTTTAAAGAATACAGAGTACGTATACGGAATTGTCATACTGGTTGCCTGAGAATCGAGTTCCAGGGGCTTCACGTTGCTATTCTTCTTGGGGCACATTCCAGGACCTGTTTGGACTCTAGATTTCACGGTCAGCATTAGAAAACAACACTACCAATAGCAAAACTTTGCTCCTACGATTTCGGATAAACTTCAAATGCGACGATGTAAAATTGCCCTTCGTTTTTCTCGTCAGGCCGATACCGAATAATCATCGTAACGTGGTTATTGATGTACGCTCGCTGCATAATAATGTTAGACCAAAATATAAACGAGAGAAGTGAGAGCACCTACGTCGTTTTCAAAAGAACCGAGTTTGAACCCGGCAGCGTAGTATTTTCGCGTTTGATCGACAGAAAGATAGGTAGTAGCCCCCGGGAGATTGTCCAATATCCTGAATATACGGCATGTGAGCCAAGGCAAAAAATGGAACAATAAATATATCTTACATGGCCACTTACCATTCGACAACGTACGAGTTGCGGATAAGAGACGCACCACGCGAGATGGAATCCTGATCGATTGTGACTTCGCACAGAGATTCGCATTCGATGTCGCGCATCATGTGAATATTGTAGTCCGATCCCGCGATCCTATCGCCACGGAGTATCTCCCCAAGGTTCAATCCGACATGTCTGACATCGGACGACGGAGGACAGACAAAGCCCAGATCGTAATACGCAAACGGCAATTGAGTCGAATCTGACGATACCTTATTCACAAGGAGCGGAATCTTCTCGTCGGTAGCGTAAGATTTCACGGGTGAACCTGAGAGCAATGAGGGCTATAAATATAGATCGATCACGAGGCGCAGCAGGAGTGTTCATAGCATACCAGGGATATAGAAAGCATTCGACCCAGAGACAAGGACGGAGAACCAAATCAAGCCCAGTCCCCAAATCATCTCGTATTTATTCAGGAAACTCGGACGTGCACAGAATGAGGAGGACAATGCCAGATGGGATCCAACTGTAAGTTGAGTTGCAAACAAGCGATTCGGCACGTGTCCAGGGGTTCTGTAAGTTGGGAAAGAAAACCAAGATGGTCATCATGGTTTTGTAACCATAATCCGAGCCGAGTTTTGTTGGGACTTTCACGTTCTCTGTTCGAGCCCTCCTATATATAATCCAAGCTCACATCCGTCGTGACACTGCTTGAAGTCCAATGGCTGCTGGTAATATCGAAAGCATGAAAACACCAGAATCTGCCGTGGACTATGAGGTCGAGCCTCGATATGAGTTTACTCATCCGACTCTTGGGAAGATGGTCGGTGTCGTACGTGCAGATGGCAAGGTCGTTCAGTTTCGAGCCATCCCGTTCGCTCAAGTGCCGGCTCGATTTCGGCAATCCGTGGTAGTGGAGTCGTTTGGTGACCCGAACGACCTGTCAGCTAGAGATTTTACGAGATATGGGTATGGCTGCCGATTCTGCTTGGCATTCTACGTTACCGTTGATATGCTAATGAAGTCAGCGCGGTGTGTCCCCAAATCTATAACAGCAATTTTATTGAAGGGAAGGCGTACGGTCAGAAGCCATTGCCACCGATAGACAAGATATATGACGATCTGAAGTGTGTTAATCTCACTCTAACCATACCACTATCATCACTTCAAGATAGCAATAGTTCGAGCATTCCTATAATGACCTGGTTGCATGGCGGTGGACTAAAAGTCGGCGGAGGAGCTAATAATGGGCTTGAAGGTACGTCTGACTTTCAAGTATTACTGAGATGCCACGAGTGATCTCTAAACAGAAACTTTGCAGACTGCACGCGCATGGTTGAATTGTCGATAGAGGAAGCCAAGCCGGTTATGATCTTTTCAGTTCAATATCGCCTCGGCGCATTTGGATTTCTCGCCTCACGTGAACTCGTGGAAGAGGCAAAGAAATTAAACGAGCCTGCAGGAAACTTTGGCATATGGGATACAATTCACGGATTTGAATGGATACACAAGTTCGGTGCTGGTTTTGGCGGCGATGTGGCGAACGTCACTGCATTTGGGGAGAGCGCGGGAGCGATCTTGCTTTCATATCTGATTGTGGCGGACGAAAATAAGCCACTGTTTAGACGTGCGATTCTGCAGAGCGGCGATGCATCTGCCATATCGCCTACTACGGTTGAAGAAGAACAGGCTGCCTTTGATGCTTTGTATTCCAAGAATGTGAAGAAATGGAACTTGCCGTTCACGCAGGGACCGATCGATCGCATCAACAGTTTACGTGAAATTTCGGCGGCCGACATAGTGAATACCAGTATTAGTGCTTTAGTCTTGCATCCATACATAGACGGCAAGTTGATCAAGCAAGGTTACTCCTTGGACGATGTGTGCCGGCGCACATATGAGTGCGAGTGGCTAGAGTCATTCATGACAGGCGATTGCGAGTTTGAGGTAAGTTTTTCGAGACTATTGTTGTATTGTGTGTGAATGATTTGAGTCTAACTGGCTGGTTGCAGGGAAAATTGTTCTTGAATATGTATGACTCCGTATTGTCGCGGATAACGAATCCGAATTTTATCTTTGAGAGCCAAATCAGGAAGATGTTTGGCGCGAAGCAGGCAAGAAAGCTGCCTGAATTTTTGCGAGCATACAAATTGAATGCATACGCCGACCTTCCGATAAGCAAATTCGCGACATATCTATCCGGCTTTGTCTTGGCTGCCCGAAGGCTCCTCGTGAACGTGCCGCCGGCGACGATGGAACACAGAGACAAAGTATGTCACTTCCTGGGAGCGGTGTACTTCCACACACATACGTACAAGATGGCGCGATGGGGTCAATATGCAGAGAAGAAGCGCGATATCCCGGCATATTATTATCATTTCGACAAGGAAAATCCGTTTCCTGAAGAGATTTATCATAAGAACTCGCATCATTTTCTAGATGTCATATACCTTTTTAATAACGTGAACGATCGGATTGGCGCGCTTGATGGGGTCGACAAGGAATTTGAGAGAGACACGGCGCGGAATTTGGCCCTGAAATGGATCGACTACGGCAATGGAATAGAGCCCTGGGATAGAAACAAAGTGGGCGTGCTTGGCAATGAGATTCAGGGGAACGGAGACTGGCTTGTGTTGTCGGAAGAGGAAGATGCGAAGATGAATTCGCGCAGACTTGCAGCCTGGAAGGACATTATTGAGTAGACCGCGTTGTGATGCATATATGATGCATATATAGATTGCATATATAGATTGCATATATAGATTGCACATCTGAATTTACGGGGTTTTGAGTAGTCAATTGAGAATTTCGA
The DNA here is from genome assembly GCA_030556275.1 of Lipomyces sp. NRRL Y-27488. Lineage (NCBI taxonomy): Eukaryota > Fungi > Ascomycota > Lipomycetes > Lipomycetales > Lipomycetaceae > Lipomyces > Lipomyces sp. NRRL Y-27488. Next base: position 59,114 of record JAKTPS010000068.1, read on the forward strand.
ACGTCGGGTGACTGTGAACAGGGGGGGATACATACGTGATGTCATCCCAGCAAGACAATGGGAAGGGCCCAACAACCGAAGAGGGAAAAAAAAAACGGCCAGAAACGGCTAAGCAAGGGCTTCGGCGAGTGGTAAACGCCGCGCGCCGAGGGGCCGTCCCGGGGCCACGCCAGGCCCGAGGACAATGAGCCCGAGCCGCGGCGGAGAAAACCCCGAGTCGCCATAGAAACGCGCCGCACGCCGGCGGGCGCGGAGCGGCTGGCCGGCAAACGCCGTCGATCGGTTCGTTGTGCGTGCAACGGCCTCGCTGGCCAGCCCGCTCGGAGTTATCTCGTCAGTCCGAGTGGGCTGGCTGGGTCGTGCCGCGGCGACCACGAGCCCTCGTATATATAATCACCGGGGCCCGCCCACCGGCCAGCTGCCGTGCTGCAGTTTTTCTACCACCTGTCGACTGCATCATCGTCCCCTTGCTCGCCATGTCCGAAGATCTCGAAAAGGGCTCGCAGAGCTCGTCCTCGCCCTCGTCCGACGACAATGTCCTCGCGCCCGTCGTCTCGCCCGAGATGCTCAAGGAGTACGAAGATGCCGGTGTCCCGCTGACCATCTCGAAGTCGCATGACGACAGCGACTCGGTCATGCTCGAACGTGTCTTGACCGCGCGCTCAATCGCACTCGAAACCGTCGGCGGCCATGCCAAAGTTACGAAGGACAAAGAGGGCGCTCAGGCTCTTCCTGCTTTTGGAGGCGGCAAGCCTTATCCTCCATTGCTTCCTGACCACGAACTGTATGTCGTCGAGTACGACGGCCCAGGTGACCCTGAGCATCCGCAAAACTTCTCTTTCCGCAAGAAAGTCAGGATTATGGTGATCCTCGGATATTCTACGCTATGTGCTGCCTGGGGTTCGTCGATCTTTTCCGCAGCGACCCCGGAAATCGCAGCGAAGTTTCATGTCTCGAATGTGGTTGCTATCCTGGGCATGTCTCTTTATGTCCTCGGCTTTGCCTCGGGCCCGCTTGTGTGGGCTCCGTTTTCGGAACTCTCCGGCCGTCGTCTTCCAACCATATTTGGCACTTTTGGATTTGCCGTTTTCAATACAGCGGTGGCTCGCGCCGAAGACCTGCAGACCGTCATGATTTGTCGGTTTTTTGCTGGGTTCTGTGGTGCTGCTTGCCTTACCGTTGTTCCTGCTATTTTTGCTGATATTATCGGCAATCGATGGCGTGGTACTGCTATGGTTCTCTTTTCTGCCGCTGTTTTTCTGGGCCCTCTCATCGCTCCCGTGGTTGGAGGCTTCGTTGTTTCAAGCTATCTCGGATGGCGTTGGCCCTCGTATCTTACCGCAATCATGGGCTGGTTTTCTGTTTTGCTAGTTGTATTTTTCATTGAGGAGACATACGCACCAACTCTGCTAATTAAGAAGGCCGCTCGTCTGCGTGCTGCTACGGGAAACTGGGGTATTCACGCACGTCAAGAAGAGGTTGACCTCAATCTTAAGGACTTGCTTGAGAAGAATTTCACTCGTCCGGTTCGCATGCTGGCCACTGAGCCAATTCTTCTTTTGGTAGGTCTCAGTTGTCCTATGTCGTTTTAGTATTTTGCTAATTTTGCCATCTAGATCACCATTTATACTGCATTCGTTTACGGCATACTTTATCTCCTTCTTGAGGCGTATCCCATTATCTTCATTGAGGGCTACGGTATGTCTCGGAGTATTGCCATGTTGCCCTATATCGGCATGATTATCGGCGAGCTTGTCGGGTGCGGCATTGTCCTGGCATTCGAACCGCGTACACTTCGAGCTATTATGGCGAACGGCGGTCGTCCCGTTCCGGAGGCACGTATGCCGGGTACAATGATTGGTGGCATCGTTCTCCCGATTGGCATGTTTTGGTTGACGTGGACGGGTGCGTATCCCGAGCACGTCCACTGGATTGTTCCCTCTATCGGAGGTCTCTTCATTGGCTGTGGCATCATCCTAATTTTCCTTACTTCATTGACCTACCTCGTCGAAGCTTACCTTATGTTCGCTGCTTCTGCTATTGCGGCAAACACGGTGTTGCGATCTGGATTTGGTGCTGGTTTCCCTCTGTTCGCCTCCGCCATGTTTCATAACTTGGGTGTACAATGGGCCGGTACGTTACTTGGTTGCCTTGGCCTTCTTTTAGCTCCTGTACCATTCTTATTTTTCAAGTACGGCAAGAGCTTGAGAAAGGCGTCCAAGTATGCACCGAACATTTAGAATGCCACGGCTCCAAAAAATAGAGTTTTGCTGGGAATTTCTTCTTTTTGCATAGGCTTTGAATATGGGCACGGATCGCATATAGATCCGTGTCTTTAATTTTGTTTTCTGTTCCTCATGATATTGTGTATATAGCATTTCGGGCTCTGTTTTGTATTTGGGATCAACTATTTTGCACTTATGTCTGTATTTGGCTCTTTTTTTGTTCGGAATTTCTGAGTTACTCAAATTGGATATATATTTTCTATAGTATGTACGGTCCTTGTCGTCGCGTTCCTCTGTTTAGAGTGACCAGTGTATAATTAAGGCATGGCGGGTTACTTATGGATGTTTAAAACTCTCTTATCATGTATCATACAATATCCTGTTGCAGAAGGATAAATGTTTAGAACTCTCTTATCATAAGTAAACCAAAAATAACATTATTTTCTTTTACAGATATATTCTAACTGCTGCTCTTAACGAGCAGTCAAGCCTCCATCGACCGCGATGGTCTGTCCAGAGGTGAACGAAGCAGCGTCCGATAAAAGATACATGATAACACCCGCAAGCTCTTCCGGCTGTCCTGCACGCCGGAGGGGAATATTGCCCACGATCTCATTCCAAATGACTTTGTTCGTCTTCCACTCTGCAGTCATGTTTGTTTCGATGAGTCCTGGCGCAATCGCGTTGACTCGGATGTTGTTTGGTGCATAGTCGACTGCCGCAGCCTTAGTGAGACCGACGACCCCGTGCTTTGCGCCAGCATATGGAGACATCGCTGGCTCTGTAATCAGTCCGGCGACGGATGCTGTGTTGACGATCGCGCCATGGCCTTGCTTGAGCATCTGGATAATTTCGTACTTCATGCTCAGAAACACGCCCTTCATGTCGATGTCGACCGTGCGATCGTAGTCCTCGATGGTCATGTCAGCCAGCAGTTTTGTCGGAGTCAGAACACCAGCATTATTGAATGCGCCGTCAATCCGTCCGTACTTTGCGACAGCCTCCGCGACCAGGTTCTCCAGGTCGGCGGCTTTCGACACGTCGGTGACCACGAAGTGAGCCTGGCCCCCAGCCGCAATGATTTCGTTCGCCGTGTCCTTGCATCGTAAGTCTCGGTCGCCCAGAGCAAGCTTTGCGCCAGCGCCGGACAGAGCAAGTGCCGCTGCCTTGCCTATCCCAGAAGACGCGCCGGTGATCAGGATCACCTTGCCAGTGAAGTCGAACAGATTCTTGACTAACGCAGCCATGGTTAGGACACTGAGTGCGCTGTTGCCAAAAGAAAAGTCGGTTCCCCGCGTCTTTGAAGTGGACTTATATATCACACCGGCTCGGCACGCTGCATTTTGGGCACAGTCCGAAACATCACCAGGCGCGTGGGTGCACCGCGCCCTTTGCATTTTTTGTCCCTATCCGGTCCATGTAGGGATAAGTGGGGTCTTCCCACTTATTATTCGCTTGCTTACTCTGTACATTTCACACACCTCCAAGTCGAACCAATAATGTATCGCATCCTCGCAGTTGAAGCAGCAGGAATGTATGTAGCAGCATATTCTTTACCACCTGGGAATCGGTTATGTCGGATATGCAATGATGTGGAGAAATTGTCAGTCAGGAAAAGGAGATGCGGACAGGGTAACTGTGATCTCTTGTGATCTTC